>JAHWFP010080309.1:13363-44231 GCA_023313725.1 Lithobius niger
TCTTTATAAATCCATTGCCAGTTTATGGCGTCGGTAGCTCTACAAAAAAGCGTATACTCCATCCCAAATCGACAGGTAGCAGCTAGAAGGTCATGTTGTAAGCCTTTATCCATTGTAGCACAAGGGAATTCATACTAAATGATTCATCTCCTAATGTACTCTACTTATGTAACTAATTTGGCAAACAGAATCAACGCAGTCAATTAATGTATTTAATTAGGTATGGTGACCACACTGCGCGTTTGTCTACTACAGTACTGGTCTAATATACACCTTAAATGCCTATATAAGGGATCGGTCATTATTTAGGCCGGAAGAGGGGGGTGGAGGAAATGAAAATGTGACCACCAAATTTCGATGACCCCCTCCCCAACCCTGCAAAAATCTTGATCACCCACTCAAGGTTCAAAAATAATGTAACCCCCCCCCCCCCAAGGGGGGGGGGGGGGGTTTTCGTATACCTATTGAGAATGTCAGCAGCTGATTTCCTGTAGCCAAGATTAGTGCTGTACCCAAATTAAGTAAGAGGCTCTCCACACTGACAGTAACCGTTAGTTGTAAGGAAACGTGTCTCATTTTTAACTAAAAGATACGTTGGGTTAAAAATATTCTATAAAAAATTCCTCACACCCATTTCTTGTCGAGATTCATATAAGTATGCTGAACACGCTGTTTACTTGTGTGCCCACATCCGTAACGCAGTCCAAATTTGAAAGACAGAAGAAGCCAAGAAACCAGGTGCCAAGGCTTTTGTATAAAGTTCTTTGTAAAAACTATACTTCAGTAAAATTACTAACAGCTTCAAAACCTTGTAAATTACCCTCACATCATGGTGGGTCTGGCCAGAAGCTGAGGCATTTTTAGAAATTGTGACTGCATAAAGTGACATTTTTTAGGTCTAAAATAAACTTTTTCTTCCGGTTTAGTCAGTGTGTTTTTTCTCTCCCCCCCCCCCCCAATTTACGGGATCTGCAAAATGTATGATCCCCTCGAGAGGGTCCTAAAAATGCTTGACCTCCCCGAATTTCCTCGACCCCCACCACGATAAATAATGACCGGTCGCTAAGGTTGTTTGTTTTATTGAGAAAATTGTGAACATCAAACGCCAAAGATCTTAATAGAATTCAACTGTCGCAGTGCAGCATCAGACAACAAAAGATAGCCCAAATTTTAAAATTAAGTGTGCAATACATTTGATTTAGTTAGGGAAAATTGGAAATTAGCTATCAGCGAAAATCATACACTAGAAATAACGTAGTTCAGTAAATTACCTTTATGGACTTACGTTTCGTCGGAGTGGCATGACCTGGATTCGAACCGGCTACCCAGTTCGCCCCCAAATCACTTGCATAGTCGCTATGGCCACATCCTCCACTCACTGAACCCGTTATTATGTTGGTGCAGTGGGAAATTGCCCATCAACTTCACAGGTAAGTGATGTAAATCGTCAGTTTTCATTTGAAGGTTTCATGAGATGGCCTTATCGATGACTTACGAATATAGGGTCAGTTGCCGTAAAGTAGTATGTTCAGGAATTTGAGTTAAATTACTCACTCGAAAACCAACGATTGTCTGAAATAACTTACTGTTTTCAGATATTGTTTGAGAACTCGCTGCAGCAATGAAATTTGTGAAACTGGCGGCAAGTTTTTGGTTCACTTTACTTCAAGTTTTCTTGCTGTACATGAAACTTTTTAACTTTTTAATTTCTCTAGGTTTAGTGAATAGGGGAAAAACAACCTCCACGATCTGATGATCAGACACACCCTCCTCAATATCAACATGGAGGTCATCAGCCACCAAAGTAAAAATGTTATCCAAACAGTTTTGACCACGTGTAGGTTTGTCAACCACCTGCCCCAAGCAAAATTCACCCATAACTAATTGCAGCCCACCTTGCCCTATATCCCTAGTGGTGTCACGCCAATACTGGTCATCCCATTTTAAGTCTGGCAGATTCGAATCACCACCAAACACAATGTTTTTGGCATTTGGAGGTATAATCCGTATTGCCTGTGCAAAAATTTTGTTTACTGTCGTCTCATTGTTCGTGAGTGTACACGCAGCCAAGCCAAAGCGGGTCCTGTCTACGTAAAATAATCTTTAAAACCCCTCCATCTCTCAAGTCTTGAAAAATAAAACGGAACTAATCTAATTCATTCTCAGTTCATACAGGGGAATAAATAAACTTGAATAGAACTAAAATAATGGATTCTAGAATAGTGGAATAAACTGAAATAAACTAGAATGAGTTCTAGTGAGTTCTAGAATCCACTATTCTAATGATCCTTGAATGGTGGATTGATTCACTGTGAGACTGTGGAGGTGGTAAATACTTGTCGTGCAATTGGTGACATTATTCAAATGCACACAGGAATGGTACGGATGCGTTTTTTTTTTTGGTTTTTTTTGGGTTGAACATGATAAAACAGATTATATTCTATTGACATCCATTCATTAATTTCTACCATGACACCAGCAATCATCTGTCATGTTGACAATCATCACAGCTTGTAACCTCTCCTCCCGCAACCCAGAGTCATGTGGGGGTTAGGGAGTGTTAGGGAGGCAATTAGAAACAAGAAAGTGCCCTACCCACTAAATACCCGAAGTTAAAGTTTGGTAAAAGTTGGCAAATGGGCATTAGCTGGAATTGAAGATTTCTAAGAATAGAGGACATGTTTGAAGCTCATATTTCATGCTCATATTTCAAGCAAAACATTGTTTATATTCTTAAATACTGCAGCTTGTTGCCATTTGAATGTGACAGCTCATTACCTCAAAGTACGCTGCAAGGTCAGAAATGGATCCATGTCGCTATGCGATGGCCATTATCTCGTAACTTATTAAATCTAGGAAATACGGAAGGTAATATCTAAGAATTGCTTCAGTGAAACAAGTATGAGGTAATCCTACATAAATTAACATTATAAATTCTAGAAAACACTCTAGCAACAATGAGCTAGCTGCAATGGTTACACTTTACTGAAATATAACGTGATGATGCATTAATCTTCAAATATCTTCCTTTTTTTGTAGGTAAGTGATAGTACGTTACTGAATTGCAATGGTCCTATTGGGTTGCAGCAGGAAGTGTTTAAAAAAGGGCTGAAATAATATTGTTCAATTTTTTTATGAAGTCATCGCATCTTTTCTCAGTTTGGAAAATGCAGCTACAGGCAAAACAGTTTGCTTTGTCACGTGGTGTCTAATATCATTATTTAAGTGAGAGTATACGACTTCCTGGGAATAAAATGTTAGCAGAAAATTTCCCAAACACATTGCAGACGTTGTTGATGTAATCCCATTAACACAATATTTTTTTTTGGCCTAAAAATTACTAAAACGCATATTGAGACCCGGAGGTCGTTTGTCATATTTACTCTATCATAACAACAGTAACTTTGTCAAAAACCATAAAAGTTCAAAACCAAACATGTCAATAACATGGCGGACACAGTACACATATTTTAATGTCCATTTGCAGCCTTCATATTCACAAATAGTAAAAAGAAAAATTGTGTTGCAAATTCGCATTTCTTAAAAGGGTTGGTAATCGTTTCAGAATTCGACTAATTAAGAGCATCGTGATGTCGTATCGTCCACCTTTTTTGTTTTACAAGCTGAGAGTGTTCATTGTTCAGGAATTCAAAATGATTATTAGGTCAGTTTCATCCATGGTTGTAACATCGGTTACGGTATGCTTTTGAAGCATATGTTATCAATTGTGAGGCTAGAAATTGGAAATATGTATCTATACAGACAATACAAGACAAATCGAAAGTTTTCTTGCTTGTTAATTGTGGTCCGAACCGAATTTGAAGATAAACTGTAGAAAGCTACATTATAAAAATATTATTACCACGGTAAAAACGCATAACTTCAGGAAAAGAAATTTGAAAATTTTAAGATTGTCAGTAACTTATTGCGTAAAGAGTTTCAAAGAAATCGACCATCACTGAATTTCGTTGCATTTATGTTTTAAAACTCAGGTGGCAGAAATGATAATACAGTATTGCTTGCACTATGTCGTTGCTCTGCTAAGTCATTAACATGTTTGTCAAACCTAAAGTTAAAATCAGGCTACCAAAACGTCCTGTTGATTAAAAAAAAGGATATTTGTCAACGATGGTGTAGGACATAGAGAAGGAGGGTAGCAAGAATCAGCAGGGAAGGGGAAGGGAAGAGGGGTGGAAATACACGGCAGTAGGCATGAGTGGGGTAAGTGAAATAACAGTGGTATTTCCAGAAAAGGGCATAGGGAAAGGAGAAGGCGGAAAGGTATGTGTAAATGGTTGAGGGAGTGGAAGAAGGGGTGGAAAGGGATGGGGAAGAGGCATGGAAAGGATGGGCAAGAGGAGTGGAAAGGAAAGGGAAAAGAATTGAGAGATAAAAACGTTTCAGTTCTTGTAGGGGATTCGTAGAAATACAAGAGGCGATTAGAAGAAAAAAGGTGTAGGAAGGGGAGATGGATAGAAGAAAGCAACAGTAGCAAAGGGGCAAAAGAGAGAAGGCAAGGAAAGAATAGGAATAAGAACCTGACTGCAATAAAATGTCAGGTGGTGTGTAGTTTGTGAAGTTGAGGAGTAGTATGTAGAAAAGGGTATCCAAGGGAAGGGACGATGGGAAGAAGCAACAGCAGAGAGAGAGAAGGGGGAAGGTGGCATATAGAGAGCCAAGGACTGGAGAAGAAAAGGGGGGGGGGACTAGGCTTAATGGCGCGTCGACAGCTTGGTCATTAGCGCCAACCTCAGTCACAGTGCAGTGGTCCGGGCTGCCACTGCACCACACATTACAGAGATATTATTCAAACCCCTAATATAAATCTTGTCATACATCTGTACCTCCTGCAAAAATTGAAAAACACCGGACAGGAGGACAGACTTATCGCACAATTGACGCACAATGTCATGCGGAAGATGGAAACGACGACGAAAACAATCAACAAGGAAGTGCCGGACCGTAAGTGGCCGCCGACACCAATAACATTCAGGAGGGTCAACCCCCCGCAAAAGGAAACAGTGAGTGAGTGAGTCGAGTGTGACCAATGCGCAAACGGGCCAACACCACCTCCTCACGGCGACTGCGGCGACTGCGGCGGCGACTGCGGCGACACTGTGCCATTCCTCAACAGTGCCTTTAATAGCTCGTAATTTATTGCCGTCCTGTCCATCCCACGAGGCTTGCCAAAAAGCATGTAACCTCAGACGCAGAGTTGGAAAAGCGTCCGAGGGAACAAGGCTGAGATCCCTTCCGAGAGGGCCAGAAAGGGAGAAAGAAAAGGAGAGAATGGAAATTTATTGTGGTAGCTTACCATACATGGGACCATGCTTTGTACAGTAGGTAGTATGTAATTATTTGACTGGTCCTGCTGGCTAAAATTTTCGAAGATATTGAGCAGAGAGCGATAGGATAAAACGAGAGATAGGGCAAAACTACAAGTGTAAAGGTGGTACCTAAAAAGAAGACGGATCCTCAGATTTTTTGGGCAAAGGGCCGCATTCCTATGGCTTGCCCCAGGCTCCCAGAAGATGCAACCCCGGAAAAAAACAACTAATAAAAATTCAAAATAAATACTGGCAGAGACAGGCATCCTCGGAGGCAGCCGTCACATGAATACTCGATCCGAGGACTACTTTAGGACTACTCCAGCCTGTATATATAAATTTTTTATTTTTTCATTAATATTTTTGTTGTTGCCATCACGTTTAATTTTTTTTACCTGAAGTGACAGTACCCTTTTCACATTTCTTTTATTTCATTATTCTAACAAGGCATAACCTGACTTTTTTAAATTGTTCACTTAAAAAGTGATTGCTGCTGGTCGCTAAAAATGGTTTGCATTTCTTTTAGCACCCTTGGATTTTGATTTCATTTTATCTTTCCAAGGAAACTGCAGTCAAACTCATTCTCATCTATCTTTAAACGAGCAAGGAGTCTGCAGTTGTGGACTTGCCACAGTAGCTATGTGCTAATCTGCCATATGCTTGTTAAAACGTCAACATTCTTACTTTGAAAATTGAAAGCCATTGTAAATGAAACACTATACACACAATTTCAAAGTTTCCAACATTAAAAATCCAGTCTTAGAGAATTTTCGATGGTATACGATGCGAACATCTTCATCAAGCACATTTACAACCTTTACAACCTCACTTAATCAAGTCTTAGCGTGTGTTACTGCGGTGTACGTTAGCAATGATACTCCTAGTAACGTGAAATTATAGTGCAACGCAAACTTTCGCGTGGTTCTTTCCAACATTTCTAACAACAAATTTTCCAATTAAGACTTTATGGGTTTCGTAGCTCTGTGGGACCGTTCATAAAGTATGTCACGCTATTTTGGCCCAATTCTGACCCCCTCCCTCCCCCATGTCATTTTTCTCACACTTATTCATACCCCCCTAAAAATTTATGTCACACATCCCCCCCCCCCCCCCCCCGGACAATTTTTTTCTGGAACTGCAATTTTATTCGGCCTACACAGAACTCTTAAAAACAGATTATTTTTCTGCCATGAGTTTAAAATGACCAGCTACAAATAAATGAAGAGAAAAAGGAAATAGCTGAAATAACTTCAAGAATGGTGGCAGATTCAAACAGAAGCAGTTTTACAACCCCTTACTTTTCTATTCAGACTCCATAGCACATCATTTATGTCAGAGTACTGTATTCAACTTTTTTCTTACACAAATAATAAAGATGTATAAAAATATAAAAGTGTGACGTCACATTTTCTCAAACCCCCCCCTCCCCACGTCACGTTTTGTCACACTGGGCTGACCCCCCTCCCTCCCCTTCGAGCGTGACGTACTTTATGAATGGTCCCTGTAGACAGAACAATGTGTAAATTATAAAAACACAATTGAAATTAAAAACTACGACTGTTTGTGCCTAACAAAAAAAATCATGCATGTTTGACTTCTAATATCAGATGTCTAATTATAGGGCTCGCAAATTGCTTAAATACGAACCTACTCTTTAATTTTATACGACAACCGACTATTTATTTGCAGTAAAACTTTATGTCAATCAAAGTACATAGCATTGCCGTCTATATTTTGCTGAAATTGAGGAAAAAATTGGACAGAATGTAGCATTTTTTCATGATCCAAAAATAGATTTAATTCCATCCGAAGAACTGGATCCAAAATTTCTAAACCTAATTCTGTTTGACGATTGCCTTTTAATCAACAAAAAAACATTGACCGCTACTTTGCATAAGGATGTCGTTCAATCGCAGATGATTTTTATTGCAGTCAGTCCTACACAAAATTCCTAAAGAAGTTGTCAGAGACAATGCAAATTTATTAATCCTTTTCCCCATTGATGAGTTACATTATAATTTTGAAACATGTTTACGAAAATCACGCTGGTTCTGACAAGGGATTTTCCGCCTTCAAAATGTTTTGTCAAAATTGTTGGAGAAGGGATTGTTGTTTTGAAGTAATAGTTTTGGAAGGGGGCCACGATAAACCCGATGCTTCGTTGTTATCTTAGTCAATTTCTTCCTCTTTTTCCTTTGTGGGGTGTAGTTTGCATGTACTGAGTTTTTACGCCACTGATTGAATGTTTTACAGTACCAACAGTACCGACATCACAGAATGAATGTTTTACAGTACCGACAGCTTGTTTCAGAGTGATTACAATCTGTTTAAAGAATTCTTGTAACGATTCTTCTTGCTTTTATCACTGAAATGTTGATTTAAAAACTTTTCCGTTTTAAGTTTTACGATTTCCCGTTTTGTCTCCATTCTTTTTTTAATAGGTAAAAACGAACATTTATATCGTCCCTCATTTAACGCTTTATGAAAGTTTGTAGAGTAGTTTGGAGTGGAAACCCTATTCGAATGCTTCAAAAAAATCAAAATAACCCACATGCGAAGGCACACCGAGATCCATTACAGAGGTCCACTGATCCAGAGCCAGCAAAAGTTTCATAACAACAGACCGGCAAGGTAAAGAGCCGTACTAGTCACTACCTAAAAGGTGATTATCGTCAAGGTGGTTTAACAGAATCCCCTGAAAGTCACCTTAAGTCATCTGAAACAATATTATGTTCGAGTAGATCAACCAGCTCAATTTAACCATTCCTAAACTTTTTTAAGGAGAAAGAAATCTAGTAAGGAGAGCGCTATACCTTTGGGATAACACCCAGAAACCTCCGACATAACTGGGGGGTCGAGATAATGTCCACAATATGCTAGTAGATCCCACAGACGGTAAGACGTTAGCAGTTCTTCACACTATCCTGGTCGGCACGGACTGGCAGAGACTTTGCCAGGATCCCCTTTCCAGTCATCGACCACATCAGATTGGCATCAGAAATGTAGCATACTAGAGGCCCAATCCAATGATCTGGGTTGATACCCGGTTCGCTCCAAAACATTTTCTTCATTACTGCTGCTCCATTGATCTCTTACTGATATTCAGGAATTGCTGCATCTCATTATCAAGTGCAAAGAATTAAAAAAAAACAGGACAAGTATCATGCTGTAGCCAAGGCACAACACCAACACACAAGCAAATTTTAAAAATAAATCGAGAATATAAAACTAAAAACCAAAGCTTCCCTGAGCAGAGTGGGGCAGCACTAGGATGAAGCAGCCTCTATCCTCCGAGTGCAGGTTCGAAGTTAGGAGCAGTGGTATTTCACTTCGCTCTATACCTTAGTGTGATCTGAATTATCGTATGGTTTTGGAAATGGGTTTGGATGGTCTAATCGCACCAGGATATAATCGCGCTATAGTTCAGATTATGCTAGATAAATACGGATGCTAACCTGTTTACGTTGCCTTTTGGACTTATATGTCAGACTGCCTCAGCGGGTAATCGAACCCGGGACATTTGAAATCAAAGGCCAAGGTCCTACCGCTGAGCCATACTGACACGGCCAAAAGGAAACGGCCATAGGCAGCATTTAACACGCACGCAATCTCGAGCCCATTGGCTTTCCGTCCTGTATAACAGATTATGCTAGGGCATAAAACAAAGTGAAACTCTGCTGCTCTTCACTCCAAACCTGCACTCGACAGGTAGATGTCTTCTTCTACCTTTTGCTAACCTATACTCCTCAGGGAAGCTTTTTAATTTTTAGGTTTTCATATTTTTAAGTTATGGATTTGGTAGTGTGTTTGTGTTGTGCCTGGGTTATGACATGATTTTTGTGCCGTATTTTTTAATTCTTTGTAATAAAAATTCTGGTGCAGCAATTCCCGACACGTTATGGTTGACTGCATAGGTGTCCACTTTCAGGTTTTATTTATTGACGTGCAACTTTTTGTGCTTTTAATTTCCAAACTAATGCGTCTTGACAATGCCAAGATGGCTCATTATTTAACAAACGAATTAACGTTCATATACAACAAGCTGATGGCAGGAGTGGCATAAAGTACAGATGTTTAAACCAGAAAAAAAGCATACATTAGGCTACAACACAATTCATCATAACGTGATTTATTTTGTCACTACTGCTGCTCCTTGATGTTCGCAATGTTGGATTCATTGCGTTTTGTCGTTTATTCTAACTTTAAGAGATTCTTGCTTTAGAAGTTTTTTTAAGCAATTAGTTTTTAGTTTTTCACTCGACGATGTATTAGAATAATTTATTTCCACTCTTATTACAATAAACTTTTAAAAGACTGAGCTCAGGAAAAATATGGGGAAACGATATAATTTGGTATAATTGTCTGCCACTCAGCAAGCAAAATAATTAATGCGTTGTGCAAAATAAGTAATACATCAAAGAAACTAAATTTTTAAACCGTACGTTCGCCATAATTTTCTCTCGATTTGGATGGAATTTTGATTTTATCAATAAATTAAACAAAGGATTAAAGGTATCACGTTTCATGAAAATGTGTAGCTTTTCCAAGTTAATTTCATGTGTACGGACAGACTGACACAAATACGGATAGATGAATACACAAACGAATAGTGGAAAACAAGGATACACAAATGGACAGATTGACAGACAGATGGACTTATGGATGGTTAGATAAACACAAGAATAGAAAGAAGGACACACGCACACTCGCACAGACGATGAACAAACGGATGGACAAATGGACACAAGAACAGACACACTGACATATGGGCACGCAGACAGACTGATGAACTTTGGATGGACAGATGAACAGTTACCTAGATGGACACACAGATGGACTGAGGTATGATAGAAGGTGTGTCTAGATTTGCGAAACGCGTGAAGTACGTTGAATTAAACAAAAGTAAGTACAAGAAGAAATTAGTCAATTTAATGCTGATTGTATCTTTTGTACAGTACGCTACACCCTATGAAACCGTAATATTAAGACAGCTTTGGAAAAATACTTTGTGGTATATTCTCCAGTATGATCCACAGGTCACCCACTTAAATTCGTTTGCTACATGGCTAAGAAAAAAGTCCTTTTTTCAAATTTCCAATGGTAATAGGAGGAGAAACATTGGTTGCCATGTCCTAATCATTATTCTAAACTAAAAAAAAATATATTTCTAGAATTGCTTACAAGTCAATGAGCCAAAGATATAATTCTTCCAAAAAATGCTATTTGAATAGTATAAACTATAGCTTTGTGCACTATCCAATTGGTGCACACAAATTTCACTGATTGAATCCAAAATTAAGAGAAAATATTTGCTTCTAAAACGTCTTTTTTATTAATGAGGTAAATTCGGAATAAGGGCTCTTTTTTTCTCATGTCTTAGCAGTCGATGATTAGCATTATTTCTGGAAAAAAAACAAAATTGTTTTTAATTGACCAATTAGCATAATGTAGAAAGCTGTACTTCACACTAGACAACAAGTATTTTTGCGGAATTAGATATTTCGTCCATTGACTAACATGTTAAACTTTAGGCCGTGGTAGGTGCACCTCTACACGGTTTTTCAATATCATCCTATTCGGATAGTGATTAAGAGATCAAAGACATGCTTTTCTCTACTATTACAATTTGGTACTTCAGAAAAGGTTTATTTTAATCACCCTAATAATACATGACCTTATGCCGACCAAATTATTGATTGGCTTTGTTGCGTGCATTTACAGTCATCCCAACTACTGACAACTTTGTAGCCTTTAAGCGCTGTCGTGCCCGTGCCAGGTATGTCATCCGTTAGGCTAGACGTGCTTCGTGGACAGCTTATGTTTCGTCGTCACGCGCTCCACGCCTTCTCAGCAGGTGTGGCGGAAGGTGCGCCAGATCTCGGGGAGGAACGTGTCTTCCCGGTTTCACAGCTGAAGGTGGGGAATTCCGTGATCTCTTCTGTGGGGGGGGGATTGAGGCTTAATGGCGCGTCGACAGCTTGGTCATTAGCGCCAACCTCAGTCACAGTGCAGTGGTCCGGGTTGCCACTGCACCACACATTACAGAGATATTATTCAAACCCCTAATCTAAATCTCTTCTGTGCCGGATATCGCCGACTGTCTTGGTCTGCGTTTGCGCTGGTCTCGAGTGATAACCATTATGATCCTGGTTTCCTCAGTATAAAGCGTAGAGAAGAGGCTCACTCTCTAGACTTTCGCTCCGACGGGCTAGAGGAGTACAATTTACCGTTCACCAGGCAGGAATTTGTTTCAGCTTTGTCCAAGTCGCATGACTCCGCCCCAGGGCCTGATGATGTTCACTATCAGCTGTTGAAACATCTGCCTCTTGCCTCCCATCAGTTCTTGCTGGAGATGTTCAAACGTGTGTGGGCAGAAGGCTCTGTTCCGGCAGCGTGGAGGACAGCAGTGGTCATCCCGATTGTGAAACCGGGCAAAGACCCTATTGTTCCTTCCAGTTATCGCCCAATCGCTCTGACTAGCTGTGTCTGTAAACTTATGGAACGGATGGTTAGTGAGAGGTTGGTCTGGGTGCTGGAATCACGCGGATTCTTATCTGCATCCCAGTGTGGCTTTCGAAGTTTTCGGTCAACCATCGATCATCTGGTTGCCCTTGAATCGGATGTGAGGGAGGCTTTTCGCCTGCGTCAACATCTGGTTCAGGTTTTCTTTGACTTGGAGAAGGCTTATGATACGACCTGGCGTTATGGGATTCTCCGTAATCTCTATAACTGTGGCTTGAGGGGACAGATGCCACTGTTGCTTTCCGCTTACCTCTCAGGCCGTTCTTTTCGTGTTCGTGTCGGGGCGACTCTTTCCCGCCCGTTTGTCTTGGAGAATGGTGTGCCTCAAGGAGGTGTTCTTAGTGTCATCTTGTTTGCTATTGGGATCAACCCCATTACTCAGCAAGCTGCTGTTCCCCAGTCATTGTTTGTCGATGACATCGGCCTGCGCTTTCGGGCAGCTCGCATGCAGACCTGCGAGCGGCAGCTACAGCTGGCGATTAACAAAGTCCAGACCTGGGCGGTCGGTAATGGCCCAGATTTCTCCGGACAAGACTGTGTGCATTCACTTTTGCCGCCAACGAACACTGCACCCAGATCCTTGCCTGTACTTGGGGCAGGCGCATATTCCTGTTATCCCACAGGCACGTTTCCTAGGTCTGGTGTTTGATTCCAGGTTATCTTCGCTTCCACACTTGCGCCAACTTAAAGACAAGTCTTTGCGGGCACTTAACATCTTGCGGGTTCTGTCGGGCACTTCATGGGGTGCCGATCGCACTGCCATGTTGCGCCTCTACAGAGCCCTTGTCCGCAGCAAACTTGAGTATGCGTGCATGGTGTATGGTTCGGCTAGTGACTCGACTCTCCAGATGTTGGACACTGTGCATCACAGTGCCCTGCGTGTGGCGACTGGGGCATTTCGAACTTCTCCAGTGGTCAGCCTCTATGCTGAGGCCTCGGAGCCACCTTTGGCCATTCGTCGGCGGAAGCTGGCCATTCAGTATGCTGTGCGTTTACGTGCTGTGGAATCCAGTCCTGCTTGGTCCATGGTTTTTGGACCAGACTTGCGAGTCGGTGGACGCAGGGTGGGTAAGGGTGATTTCCGCGATAGGCTCCAGCAGTCCTGTCAGGAGATAGCCTTTGAAATGCCCAGCGTCTTGAGGCTTGGGGGGATGCCAGTAGCCCCTTGGCTTGTCCCAAGTGGCATTTTCATTTTCGCTCTGGCGTCCCTCCCGAAGGGTTCCACTCTACCAGCAAGGTACTTACAGGAGTTCCGGCGGCTGTGTTCTCAGTACGCCGGTTATCAGCGGCTGTTTACTGATGGGTCGAAGTGAGACGCTGGCGTGGCTTGTGCTTGTGTTTGTAAGGGAGTGACGGTTGCCCATCGCCTTCCATCAGGCTATTCTGTGTTTTCTGCAGAGCTTTTGGCTCTCGGTTTGGCGGTGGAATGGATCCTTGGCCTTCAGGGCACGCATTTCATTATCTTTAGCGATTCCATGAGTGCCCTGGAGTCCTTGGCGACTTACAATCCTCGGAACCCCTTGACACAACGTGTCCAAGCTTTGCTTTCCTGCTTGCCTGGCCAGCGGAAAACCGTGCTTTTCTGCTGGATCCCGGGCCACGTTGGGATAGGTGGAAATGAGCAAGCGGATTCTGCAGCAAAAGGGGCCCTTTCTGGCCCTCTCGGAAGGGATCTCAGCCTTGTTCCGTCGGACGCTTTTCCAACTCTGCGTCTGAGGTTACACGCTTTTTGGCAAGCCTCGTGGGATGGACAGGACTGCAATAAATTACGAGCTATTAAAGGCAATGTAGAGGAATGGCACTCGGCGTGTCGCCGCAGTCGCCGTGAGGAGGTGGTGTTGGCCCGTTTGCGCATTGGTCACACTCGACTTACTCTCTGTTTCCTTTTGCGGGGGGTCGACCCTCCTGAATGTTATTGATGTCGGCGGCCACTTACGGTCCGGCACTTCCTTGTTGATTGTTGCCATCTTGATGGTTTTCGTCGTCGTTTCCATCTTCCGCATGACATTGTGCGTCAATTGGGCGATAAGTCTGTCCTCCTGTCCGGTGTTTTTCAATTTTTGCAGGAGGTACAGCTGTATGACAAGATTTAGATTAGGGGTTTGAATAATATCTCTGTAATGTGTGGTGCAGTGGCAACCCGGACCACTGCACTATGACTGAGGTTGGCGCTAATGACCAAGCTGTCGACGCGCCATTAAGCCTCATCTCCCCCCCCCCCGATTGATTTGTAACACTGGTTGCAATTTAAGGTGTCAATCTAATATTAATACCGAGATTACATAGCAAATATAGATGTCATAAATCAGGCTTGATGTAAGTGAAACCCATCCTTGCTAACGACTACTAGATTTAATGTGAATATGTGACATCAGCACAACCTCTTCAGCAGATTTTAATACAAATGTTTCCATGTTTTGGTTGCTAATAATTTTATTTGTTCACCGTATTGCTGCATGTTTTTAATGCAGAGTATTAAGCAGTTTTGAATGACAAGGAGTAGAATTATACTCAGATAGCCTTACCATTTTAAACCGTGTATTCTTACACCTTTTTAACTCACCTGTAAAGTCATCCATTTCATCAACTCGATAAACATCAAACACAAACAATGCCAGTGGAATAAATTAGTGTAGTGTGTGCATGTTAGTTGTGTACAACTACTATACCTGTGCAAGAACCAACGGAAAAAGCCAAGTGCAACTGAAAGAAAGATGCAGTTCAAATACGAGCCAAGTAAACAGTTATGCTAATGATGTAACATAACCCCATCTGCTGGTTTCATTGTACATAATTACTGCAATGAAACTACTGCTACACGATTCAAAATATATTAAACCTCTAAAACAAGAAACACTGTCTAAAAAAATAAAAAAAAAAAAATAAAAAATAATGATCCTAGTTTTAAAAATGATAATGCTTCCAAATAGAGAAGAGACGTTTTAAGCTGGCCCCTTAAATTGCCAACATTTCAAATGACGAAAACATGAAGAGGTAATCATGAATGCTTACATAACGTTAAAATGATAGTTGTTCATCTAGGTGTAGCATACGAGTAAACTCGTCATGACTGTAGGAGAATACCAGGAAAATATTGAGAGTAAAATATCACTTCGAACTAGGCTTTGTAACCTGGCTTCTGTGAGAGTATCGATTCATCACTGTTGCATTTGTTGCCACTGGCTGCTGGTATAAAGCGTAAATTACAGCCCAAAAGCGAACTGAATATAAAAGTTTACATTTCGTTATGTTTCGGCAACTTAGGAAATTAATTAAAATTTACGCATAAACATAAAATTAAAACTATTATTTTGAAACTAGTTGTAAATGGATGTTGCAACCTACCCTCGAAAACCGTTTTGTACTGGCTGACTGTCCTGTTAAACACGGTTCCATTACTTTGCAACATATTTGGCAATATCTTTTCGTGTCGGCTATATTATCTACCATTGAAATATCCATATGTATCCGGCCAGAAATAGACTGCACTCGTTACCTGATCTGGCACTCTGAAGACTGGATCCCTTGCTGCTTGATGATGCCTTTAATCCAAACTACGCATGATACGTGTTGTATTGATCTGTGTTAGCGACATACACACAAAAGTGGTAATCTTCCATTGTTATAGTTACTAGTGTTCCAGCACTAAACAAACACTGTTTTAGATTAATGGCGAATATCGTTGAAGCTTTCGAACCATTTGTTGACACGTAAAAGAATTATTAGTGTAATTTTCGGTTAATTAGAAAAGAAAATACTGCTGTCCAAAGCAGGTACAATACACACGTGCCTTAATTCATCAGCTAATGGACATTGAAGAACTGTAACCCTTTTCGGCTGTCTTTTATATTACAGCGGACATTGTGGGACTTAACATCAAGCTCTTGTTGTTATTTAGAGACAATGCTGTTTAAAACCCACATCTCACAAATCATAAACATCACCTTATGCAGTTCAAACCGGCAGCAAAGGAAGGTATAAAACACCTGAAAACAGTAAAGAAAAGCGAACTCGGATTACCTTTTCAACTAAAATTATGCTTTCAATAAACCTGAAACAATGTATTTTAATCAAAAGATGGTTTCCCCTTGCTGCACACAGGTAACAGTTTCCATAATCAGACGGCTTCTAAGCTATTTATAAGGCCCGTATGTACCTTTGTCGACCATGCAGTCAACTGTGTGTACTTGGCAAATAGCCGACCACTCTGTACACTGTAATGTGTTTGCTGTATCTGTTTGGGGTTCTCGGGGACACCTCACGATGTTCGAGGTGCATATAATATGTGAATAATTACCATTTCATCAAGGTGCTTCAACTAACAAATGAGAAAAGGGTAGGAAGGGAGGGATACCTTAATGAAAGTTAATACAGTACGAATTGTTTACGAGTTTCTTATGCTATCACTTCAATACGATTTTGGTTCAGTTGGTGTGATGATGTCAACCGAAACGTAACCTGGTTTCATTTTCTGCTTTGTTTGTTATTGTGTAATATGTTCGATAAACGGATATTTTTTTTTAATTATGAAGAGGAAGCCAAACTGTTTTCAACGTTGATGTTATTTTTTTTAGTTATGGTCTCCCAAATCATCAAGCCAGTGAGAACAAGACATTTTACAATGCGTCGAAGATCTACAGAAATCCTTTTACTATTTAAACAAATATGGAATGATCAGAAACTAAGGGTTTACAAACCCCTAGCATTGATTCCAAACTCGTTTTCATTAAAGTATTTCATTAAACCCGTCCACTTGGTAGAATATGCAGTCTGCATATACTTATGTTTTCTGGTACGCAATTTAGGACTGCATAATTACTTAAATGGTAAAATTTTCTTATGTGTAATTTTAAATCTTATTAAATTTTAAATTATAAAAGCATATCAGGCCGAAACAAGTACCAAAAATTAACTTCCATTTAAATATATTTTGTATTGATGGTCCCAGATTAAGTGCACTCCTGCAATCCTAGGAAAGTCAAGCCCAAATGTGTTTAGTGTTACAACCAAAAAAAATTGTTTCCATCAAATATTAAAATTATACAATAAACCAGCAAGTAAATATATACAATCTAAAATGCTTGGAAGAAAAGTCAGTATTTAGATTTGCATTTGGAAGTTATTTGGTCTGGTGAGAATTTGGTGGAGCCCCGGAATGTTAGCAGGCCACAGCACACATGCTAAACGATATTGCGAAAATGGGCAAGTCATAGGATAAAAGGACTATGTAACATCATGTGTATTATGAACACAAATCACTTTTAGCTGGGTAGCATACTTGAAGGCTGATAAAAGGAAGAAAAACCAGTGAGAACTCATTTTTCAGCCGGTTTAGCCACACAATCATAAATTGCTTCGGCTGACTTAATACTAAAAAAAAAATTAAAAGAATCAGTTTTCTCATAAATAAAAGTGTGCCAATCGACAACTGTGTTTTCTGTATATTCTCTGAGCTGAACCTTCCATACACACGATCATTACAAAATTATATAAAGCATTATTCATGTTAAAGTGATCCACCGAAAACCAAAACTGGTATAAGAGCAGCTGCTAAGTTTCCAAGAAGGGTCGGCCTTTCAAAGTAGTGATATCATTCAACCAGTGAAAGGCCGCCAAGGTTCATCCTATTAGCCAAGTTAATCGCACCTACTAATATTTCGAAAGTTAAATAAAAACTAGAAGATTGCTACTAGCGGTAGCAATCTTCAAGTTTTCATTTAACGTCCAAGTATTATTCCATGCGATTAACTTGGCTAATAGGATTAACCTTGGCAGCCTTTCCCTGGTTGAATGATATCACTACTTTGAAAGGCCGACCCTTCTTGGAAACTTGGCGGCTGCTCTTATACCAGTTTTGGTTTTGGGTGGATATCACAACTTTCATAGGCATGTGAATACAAAGAATTCCACTGACTAATAGTCACCTCTACCTTTTTTTTCTGGAGTGTCTATAAATTTTCTAATTCATAATTCTTACGTTTGCTATTGCCCAATTAGCCGTTACACCAGCCAAATGGACATGGTTTGGCGTATTGTATGCCCATGTTTCGCATGCTTAAGTCTATTTAATCCGATTTTTGAGCGCACTGGCTAACAAACGCTGATTTTCGTTCGCTTCGCTCACTCAATCAGAGCATCCCCCTTCACTTGGCTCTCCCGAGGTTAACGTTAATCATTCAATCATGAACACATACTACAAATTCACGAAATCGTAAATGTTCATACAGTTCTAATATTCTAGTGGCAGACGAAGATTACTAAAACTAATCAACTCACCAGCTGCTTAAAATTACTCGCCACTTACACTAGACTGCAAGAACAGTAAGTCTACATAAAATAAAATGTCCGCGTCACGTTATTGAGGACACTTTTTCTCCATAAAGAACACGTTCCCACCTGTGCTGACGATGTGCATTTTGTTTCCTAATCTTCTTTCCAGCAAAATTGTCCCTTTTATCGTGGTGGGGCAGATAATTCAGTTTGGATTCGTGTACCGTAACAAAAAATAGACCAAACCTTTGCAATAAAAGATAAAGATATTCAGTTACTTAGTGAACCACCTATTTGAAAAAATAATGCATTCTGACAATATAAGTACTGAAACGATAAACGTGCAACACCTAGGCTTGTTATAATCTGCTGTTGAATGACAATGCAAACAATGGTTACAACGATAATTTTGCACTTACGAGCCACTTCAGGGCCACGTGTGTCTAGCTGCAACCCCCATTTTAGAAAAAGGCACTTCCCCGTATGACGCTTTACCTGTCTGCCGAAATTTAGATCTGGCAACTTTCCCTAATGAGCTGTAGACGTGTGGTTATACCCTATGAGAATTAACATGGGAGCCTGCGGACTAGTTACTAGTTGCTAGTTACTAGTCACTAGTTACTAGTTACTAGTCACTAGTCACCAGTAACACAAATCAACGTTATTGAGGACACTTTTTCTCCATGAAGGACACGTTCCCACATTTTCGTGTTGACGTTTTCTTTGTTACTGGACCCAAGACACCTGATTCAAACTATTTGCAAAGATTTCTACAGCATGGGGAATTTACACCAGTATGCTGAAATCAGGTATAAGTTGGTTTCAGTTAAAAGACACAGTCTGCTAGTGAGCCGCCATCTGACAACAATAACACTATAACAATTACGCTCTGACAATTAGGCTAAGCTCCAACAACAATAAAACGTCTAGCGTGTGTCTATATGACATCGAACTTTTATGTAACCCAGCCATGCACTCAAAGCTGCTTCATGCTAAAAACTTTTACAGCTACCAGGGGTCTTACAAATATTAAGCCTTCAAATTACTATGAGAGAAAAATAACAACATACAAATTATGAACTGATACGATTCAACAAACTGAAAACAAGGCATGAAAAATATCAGCAAACCGACTTTATTCAAACTTCGACAGATGTGTACTGTTCCTCACAAAAGAATAAGCATGGGTTGCATTTGTGATGACCATACCGCACTACTTCGATTACTGCCCACCATGCCAGCATCAGCTGGAGCCTGACATAGTTAGATTTAAAACTCGTATTTGCATTCTTTTTTCAAATTCTGAGTGGCAGAATTTGTAAAAAGAAGTCTGTAAAATGATACATTAGTTTAACACGTTTTGATGGTTATTTAGTTGACCACATTTACTGTAGTATTAGTTGTGTTGCTTTGGAGGGTTAACGGTGATTACAAGCACCATTACTGCAAAAAATGTCATCCCTATTAACGAAATCGTTACTGGGATATAAATGATTGAAATTTGTTCTTTAACATAAGCATTTGTCACAAACGCTTACGTAACGCATTTTCATGCCCTGTAATGCAAAATATTTATGCCTAAATTTAGATTTCCATCTTGCGTGTTCAACTGACTGTCTGCTCCACGCACTAAGTATGAACCTAATCCGAATACCACATACGTTCAATATTTGGTAATCCACTCAAATCCACGTCACGATAAGAAGCCTCTTACACTTAAGGAGCTTATCACGAAACACCAGAATAAAACAGCCTATATGTAGTGTGCAGCATCCCCTGCAAGACACGTTGATTATTTTACAGTGGTAATACCACAGATAATTGACCACACATGGTATTATCACATATTGTTTGCCTTGTTCCCTCCCTAATGTTTTTTAATGCGCTATAGGATTCCCATTGCAAATGTCATGCAAATACCAATGAGAAGTTGTTTTTTGTTAATGCTAAATCACATGTTATTAAAATTACACTGGATATTAACCCCGAAGTAATTCTGCAAAAGGTATATATCGTGTTATTCCTGATGCCAGTGGGAAGGTTGAGTCCCACCAAAACCAGAGCGGAAAAATGATAGGAAAATGGAATTCGTAGTAAAGCAAACAAAAAAAAAACATCCACTCCTACTACAGCCAAAGATTTAAAGGAACAGACAATGGGCACTCACTTTGAAGCGAGATATGCTAACCAACAAACCCATATCTCTTCCACTCTCTCCCAACCTTGTTTGTGTGGAAGTCTACACATCGCCATCTACACGGTAGTGTTTGGATTATTTGCCGACTAAACTACTGAGCTCTGTAAAACATTATAGCGGAAGAAAGTTAACGCGATGGTGCTTGTTTATTAACATGGCTTTTGAAATAAAAAAAAAGTTATGACATAATTTCACTTTTAATTCATATAACGATTTCATTTGGAGTCCTTGTCCTTGCGTCCTTGTGTCCCTTTTGCGGGGGGTTGACCCTCCTGAATGTTCTTGGTGTCGACGGCCACTTACGGTCCGGCACTAACTTGTTGATTGTCGCCATCTTGATGGTGTTCGTCGTCGGTTCCATCTTCCGCATGACATTGCGCGTCAGTTGGGCGATAAGTCTGTCCTCCTGTCCGGTGTTTTTCAATTTTTGCAGGAGGTACAGATGTATGACAAGATTTAGATTAGGGGTTTGGATAATATCTCTGTAATGTGTGGTGCAGTGGCAACCCGGACCACTGCACTGTGACTGAGGTTGGCGCTAATGACCAAGTTGTCGACGCGCCATTAAGCCTCAATCCCCCCCCCCTTGTGTCCAAGACGACCAATTAAGCATGTTTTAGACGGTTTTTAAAGGCTCAGAACCTCACAGTCCTGCTGTGCAGTCAAATGGCCCATGAATATGTTTTTATTTCCATTGTGAACAGTCTGCTCTTATTAATTTGTGAATTACCTAGGTATTATTGCACTTCTTCTATCAAATTTCCAACACGCCTGTCGCCACCAAGCTTACTGTATTTCTGCAGCGAACTAATTGTGTCATCATTGACACGTGCCTTGTTGGGTACCTGGCAATTGGCGGATCATATTTCAAATGAAACTGACCGAAAAAATCTAACCAGCACTCAGGCATATTTCAGAACGGAAAAAAAAAATTCAGATACCGTCTAGGCAGACATATTTGTATACTTTTCCACCCTTTCCAAACTGACTCTCATTCCGGTGTTGATGGGAATCAACCTACATGGAGTGACTGGAGTGGGAATGATCCATCACCAATTCGTAAATTAAATTTTTTATCAATTTCTATAATAGTGCTGTGCATGCAGTGCACCTTGCACTCACTCCCTATTTGTACTCATTATTATGCATCACTCCCTGGTGATTTTCTCTGTAACTCCCTTACCTAATGGCATATAAAAGCTAGGTGCACCTTCCAGTGAGTGATGCCCATTACGTAACCTTAGTCTGGCTTTCTTTGATCAGTTCTCATGCACACTTCACTTCACTTTGGATATTGAATACTATCCCCTACCTAGTGTGGAAGATTTATTCAGTAAATTGGCTGTTTGTGACATCATTTCTATTATAGATTTATCGGAATCTTTCCTGAAAATTGAATTAGAGGAATTTCCTTTAACTATATATAAATACTTGTATGGGCCTATTACAATTTCAAAAACTTTCTTTTGACCTTACACCTGGTATTTTCCAAAAACGCATGAAATGTATGCTGAGGGATATCCCTCGGTGAATCCTTTTATTGATGATGTTCTTGCATCAGGAAAATGTCATTAGCACCACCGCATATTATTTCAACAGGATGAAGTTTTACAGTCTAGTAGGACAAAACTAAAGAAAAGCAAATACAACCTCATTCAACCCAAAATTCATTTTCTGGCATCCCAACTAGACAAATATGGAATTTCAAATCAACCCAAAGTTTTGGATGATATAAAGCATGCCTTGGATCCTACCAAAGTACAGGGATTAACGTACCAATTAGGCTTTATGAACCAGTATAGCAAATTCGATTCTCATTTGTCAACCATACTGGCTCTTCTTAACAAACTACTGTTTCCAAAAACGGCTTGCACTAGGAGTAAAGATTCTTTGGAGACTTTTAAAAATGCCAAGGCAGCTTTTTTATATTCCACAGTTCGCATTGGTACGTGCATTTTGCACAGTTGGCATTGACACAGTTGCACAGATGGCATTGGTACGTGCGTTTTGCATACAATGCCAAGTGGAGAAGATATGCCTATAGATTTTGTTTTTTCAAGCACTGAGTATAGCCGAACTTGTACATGCTCGGTTCGATAGAGAAGCTTTAACCATAGTATTTGGGGTGAAACACTTCCACCAGTACTTGTTTAGTAGGAGGCTTGTGCTGTAAATTGGTCAAAAGGCTTTGTTGTGGGCGTTTGGATGCAACGTCTCCATTCCGGCAATGTCAGCAACAGGCACACATCGTTAGGCTCTATTCTTAAATAGGTGCGACTTTGAGTTGCAACACATGTAACAAAAAAGCTCAAAAAGTATAGATATAAAAAAATTACATTGAAAGAAAGAATTAGGGAACCAAGTTAAGGAACTTTAGGTTTAAACTAGGGTTGGTAGGGTTCTTAAGATTCAGTTTTGTAGTAGGAAAAAGGCTGAAGAATGCAAGAAAGGCGGGTAGAATTCAGCCCACTGAAGGATTAATCAACTACGAGCATGGGGACCCTAACATAGCTTTAGCTTTTGATGCGCACCCAGCTGTAGCCACGGCACCAGACAATTTTGCTACGTAAATCCCATTGGAAATTTCTAGGTTCGTTTACATGCCACAATCAACATGAGCATGAGATATCACAGGGCCCGTCTCTTCCTGAAAATACCAAGGGTGGCTGAGGCTGGACGGTCATGTTAACTATCAGGCCACCTTGCCCCTCGACTCTAACATAGCAGATCCTAAGTGGAGATGGCCATCGGCTGGCCTGAAGGCTAACTGATTTAGCATGCACGGAAATTCCCTTAGGGTGTCCATTTTACCAATCTCTCTTTTAAAACACTGTAAACTACGTACAGTATACAATTTACGAAATTTCGCATCTCAGCTGATCTTGACCGTGTTTGAGATTTGCTAGCGATTGACTACATTCATCATTTACTTTTCGTAGAATTGCGTAATGTGCTCAATATGAACACCATCATTGTGCACTACATTCTACAGTCTGACAATGAAGTGACACGTGTTAATGTCTCTTCAGGAATTTGCTGAATTTCGGGCGTAACGTTATCTGTTGTCATCTGTTGTTAGGGGTTTATTGCAATACACTCTGACTTTAAGGTAACCCCATAAAAAAAGAGTAGGACGCCTTTATGGACAGGCTTTGCAGTGGTGATACTAATGAGGTTCTTCTAGAAATCAATCTGTTACCACTGCATCCAAATAAAGCTTCAAGAGTTTCATTTGAACAATGAGGCACGGCCCCATCTTGTTGTAATCAACAATTTGACAAATCATGTCCGGTAATTATTAATGAGGGACAAAGTCATTGTATGTCATGCGGCAATAACACTCTGTGTTGACAGTTTCTGCAAACCAAAATGGTCATATAACATTACCATGCGAGACAGCACAACAAGCAGTAACTTTATTTGGATATTGGGGGGAGGGGACATCCAAACTTCGTGGGGTTTTTCGTTATCCGACTACCTCATGTTTTGTTTATTAACATAACCATTTAGTTGGAAATATGCTTCATCTGTGAACATTATTTCTTTAAGCCATGCTGGGTAATTCAAATCGCTGAAGCATGAATCGTGCGAACTCTTGGCATCACTCCTTAAGACCTGTTTTTTGATCTTCAAGAATTCGGATCTTCTACGGAAACAATTTCAAATCACATCGGAGTATAGTGTGAAGTGATGATTTACGGATTCTAGTTTCTGATGACACGTGTAGTGTTTCTATATTCTCATATGTCCTGACAATTTTCCTTCTTCTCCTGAATTTGTTTTGCACATTGCCATCGCTTCCACAAATTTCGAAATAATTCTCAGAATTGTTACACAGAGAGTGCCAGACACACACTGTGTAATTTAAACTTTGTTCAAAATGCTTTCCGTGTCGCTGGAACAGCTTTTTCACATTAAACAAGCTCACGATCGCCGTGCATTTTGAATGTTCCGACAATGCCAAAACTATAGCCGTAAAAGGCTCTGGTCCTAATGAATTCCATCTTTTAGTCTTTCAAATCTGATAAAGTGCACAATGGGAGCATTTTAAAACTGGTTTCGATAAATTGGACACCCTGTAGGTACACCCCTACAGGACACTCCTAAAATAGACAACAACCTTACAACGCAGAAATAACATTGGAAATCTGGGAGATGGAAGCTTTTAGAATCTTACAGATTACAGGAACCGGAAAGGAATTACAAGGCATAGGTGAGCTCATCAATGGAAGATTATACAGCTCTTAAGATTGGCCATGGGCCCCAGTAAACATGCAACAAGATTTACAATATGCTCCCAACCACACAAGAGCTGAAAGACTGCTTGCGAATCTTGTAAAATTGAAGGTGAGTCATACATTTTGTCACTCTAACCGTGTTGAGAAAAGTGTTTATTATTAAAACGAATGTCTGCAAAGCTTCAAAGATGCTCTGTAATTACAAAAAAAAACCACTTTCTTGCTATTGCTAATGAACGTGAAAAACATTTCGTATATATAAATAACGACGTGTGTTTGCCAACAAACCATCCAACTTATTCAGTCACTTCACACCACGATGACAACATTCATGACGTATTTTTCCTTCATCTGAAAATAGCTAGCGATCCATAACTGCCTCGGTAGTGTAGGTTTCACCACTGAACTGTATACTTACCACCGACAGTCACCAGGATGGAACTCGGTGGTGACGTCGAGGATATAATGATGGTAAAAGTTACGTGCATTTGCAGATGTGTGGGTGCTGAAAGGAATTGGTTATTGCTATGTTATTACAGTCTAATCGTTAAAGTATTTAATGCTGGATGCATGTACTATAAAAGTAAACCTGGCATTAATATTATGTTTGCACGGAAAAGAGCCTCTTCAGCAAATGGAATTGTTGGGCCCAAAAGTGGAGTCGGGTCTAGATGCAATCCGTGATGGTGGCACACATAGATACAGACTATCTTACTTAGTAAGAATTACAAGTTACAACCATGGGCTGGGTCCCAATCTTACACTATGTGAATAGGCAACTGCAGCCGGCCTTTGCATGAAGCCACATTGCTGGATTAAAGAAGAAACGGAGTCGTCCAGAATAAACACATCCCACGGCAAATGTAATCATTGTAGTGCCTACCACTCTCCGAAAATACGGATTGACAAAAAAAATCAACACGAACTAGGCAAGCTGCCTCATAAACCATACTCAAGCTAGTTACTGAAAATGGCCTATGGTACTGCCTAACGATATGCAATTTTCAGAATCATTAGGTTGTACAATGGACATTCACTATAGCAACGAAGATGGCATATAAATATTTTCATTGAGAGACAGCAGCTTGAATATCCGACTCGCGCGTCAACAAGTAAGCTAAGGTAGACTGGAACCGACAGAAATAACTCTGCACAATCGAGAACACACAAAGCGAGTCTTAACCATCTGCTCAGGTAACTTTCAAAGCAAATTATTTAGCAGAAAATGTGGTATATTAGATCTGTATAGGTGTTCGATGGACTGCTTAAAAAGGAAAAATCCGAATAGAGACAACATCACAAGGGTTACAATTTTTGTAGTATTTTTATTGTAAATTGATTAGCTTTCAGTGTCACAAACAATTTCTAGCACGCGCATATTAAGTTTCTCAAATGTAACAAAAAAATTACTTTAAAGTTATTAAAACTAAACATTGAAAAACACTTGGCACAACGCATATAATGAGATAAAAAATACACTGGCTACGTATATTTAGGGACATAATGCCACTGGTCCCATTATTAAAGGATAAAAATATTTTTTTTAAAAAGGTGTGAGGCCTGCAGAAACAGGTTTGCTGTCAACTATACAGGCTTCGCTCCGTTTTATTTGTTTCCTTTGAAGAACGAACCCAGAGTCATCTTGTTTTTTATCTCGTCCTGTGCATCTTGTATAGCTTTTATTAATGTTTTTGATTTAGGTACGCGTATTTTAATATGATTCTGCTTAAAACATTGCTTTATTTGTGATGTGCACGAAACCTTGTGTAGTCAATGTAAAAGCTCATCTTGTTGCTATTGTGCAGACTCTGTAATCGGGGGTTAGTGTAACGTGCTGTAAACTATTGACTACAAAATAATTATCTTCCAGCATCACACGGATCACACCCGTAACACTTGCACAAATAAAACCAGCAAAATGAGATTGTTCTCTTCTTGTTTGCTCAGACTAGTGTGAATCAGTTAGTTTTGTCGAAAGCCAGTGATACAGCATCTTACTTGTAGTATAAATATTTTTCCTGGTTGACTTGAATCTTGATCAGGTTGAGAAGGTTTTCTGGTGGGGTTACCTTCCAAATCCACATGCTAAAAGTCAATGTGAACCATTCCTTAGTGAAAATTTGATTAAAAACAGACTTTAAACTGACATATGACAATATATAAAATTAATCTAAGTAAATTTAGGAAAAACTAGGCATTTTGTGAGAAGAGTAAAAGACTATTACAAGACAGTTGGAGGCAAGTACCTCAGACAGTGGCTACAGCCTGGAAGCTGTAATTTTAAATGACATCACTTGCTGAGAATACCCATTCCCGTGATTTATGGCGTGACGAAAGCTGAGGGAGAAGGTTAGTCACTTTTTGTTCCCATTTTGATGATTCATACACGTCATTTGATCACATCTACTATGCATCACTAATTTTATGCAATATGCAGTTTAATTTGCATAATTTAGTTCTTGGTGTGTCAGCGATCTTGATGATTATACCCCCGATTTTATCGAATTCGATAAGAACATAACATGATGTCGTTGGCTTTAGTGAAGGCTACCATTTTCAGTGAATATACACCGGTTTCCAGCTACACAACGACAATCATGTTTATCAGTTATCTTCTCGTCTTATTTGATAAAATCGGGAGTTGACTCGTCAAAATCCCCTACACACAAATAAATAAATAAAGAAGAAATCACATGGTAAAGGGTAAACGAAGCAAGCAGTCTGCATTAAAGACTGGCCTTGTGAGGATAGACTAATCTGAGAAGAAGGAAAAGACAACTGCCCCGACTGGGAGTAAACGGAAGGGAGGATAATAAAGGGATAATAAGGGAGGATGCACTGGGAAGCACTGAAAGGTATCTCAAGTTGGTTCCATAGCCAGTTCGATTTAAACTGCTAAGAAAAACGTATTAACGTATAATGCATTAGCTCGATCTACAAGAATTTGTTGGTCAATCCTCAGGGAGCGGAAAAAAGAACACAGTGGGCTGTGGGGGGGGGGGGGGTAAATCTAAAAATGACTTGTGTACCAATTCACCGTTTAACAATACAGAGGAGGTTCCATAGCCAGTTCAATTTCTAAGCTAAGAATGATTGCTGTATCAAATTGCATGGCTTTTAGTTCGATGTGAATGATTATCCCAAATTATGGCATTTAACAGCTGTACTACACCTGGAGATCAAAACAATAAACCGGTGCTCAAGTTTTATAGCTCAAACATAGGTATGAACAAGGCCCAGGAAATTTTGAATGATATTTTAATGTGAGTACAATATTTTTGCTGTTCTTCTCGTTCGGAAAATTTTGCTTTCACCTTGATATTGAAAAAAATAGCCAATTTTCAATTTTTAAAGATTAAAATTGAGCATTAAAAATTCTAAGACTTTTATAAAAGTTATGTTAGGACGATTACAATATTTTTGTTGTTCTTATTCTTGCTGCGACAAGAAAAACATAAAGATATTAGTATTAAAAACGCTTAAGCCTATAAAATACGGAGTAGGCCTTAAAAACCTAACACTCAAATGGAACAAATATAAGAAAAAGAAATTTAAGCCATCAGCGTCGCACTAACATATTTAAAAGAAGCTCCAGCTTGTATTTTGAAATGCTGGAGATTCCTTTACACGTATTAGTGCGACACTGATGGCTTACGTGTCTTTTTCTTTTATTTGTTCCTTTAGAGCTTTAGATTTTTTAAGGCTTACATCCGTATTTTATAGGCTTAAACGTTCTTGATACTAATGTCTTTATTTGTTTCTTGTCCCAGCAATAATAACAACAACAAATATATTATAATCATCCTAAAAACAGTGTTATAAAAGTCTTAACCTTTTTAATGCTCAATTTTAAGCTATAAAAATTATAGATCGATTCTTTGCTTAAGCATTTTTAATACTAATCCACGTTAATAATTCATCCTGTGGTATAAACACGTAGTCTGCTGCTTAGTTTCGTTTCGTTTCGTTTAAACATTTTCATTTTATTACTATGATTTGGTGTTTCACGTAAGAGATTACAGTATCCAGTATCAGTAGATCTATACGCTGTTGATCGCCATGTAAAACTTAATTCCCAAAAAGTATTTTCTACAAACGAATGAAAGTTCTTTAACTGCAAGTCATTTTGGTTTTCAAATCGACGTACTTTCTGGTTATAATGAAGTGATGCAATGTTATTTTGTTGCTGTGTCGTATTATGTCGAAAAATGGTTAATAAGGAAACAACGCTGTTTTAGGAAAGCAAACAGCCTGCATTAAAATTCGTCTTGTGAGGATACAGAAAGTTGAGAAAGATGGAATAGACAACTGCCACTGGGACTCGAATCCAGGACTTTACACATACTATACTTTGTTCCACATTATGCTTTCATAAAACTGACTGTATGACGCCACGTTTTCTTCCACTAGGAGTGCAAAAAATCCGTAAACATCCCATTCGTAAACTCTAACAGTAACTTTGTTGAGTGTACAAATGTGATATCCACATGTTTTGGCACTCTAAGTACAAGGGAACGAGTCGTCATCCAGTCAGTTTTCTGAAAACATAATGTGGAACAAACTATAGGCCGGGAGCTCTAAACAATGTACTACAGTGGTGAACCCTGGCTACAGGCTCCAGCCCAGCTTAAAAGCTGTTCAAGTCTTCTCAGTGGTAAAAGGAACATCGTCTAACTGGGTCGGACGTTGAATGACAACAATGCCAGGAATACATACTGCAGACTCTCACAGCCGTGAGTTCAGGAAAGGTATTAGGAACATCTAGCCCTAATGGCGGCCCAAAAAAGATAAGGACTTGAATATTTCCACGAGTATGCATGAGGAGAGTCAGAGGAGACGTGTATGAGTGAGGGACATGGATTTTAAGAGCAACGTTGTAAAGGGAGGAAAGACTAGAATGCTCAATGAGCGGTTAAGCACCAGGCTTAAAATAATAGGTTCACAAAAGAGAGCGAGAACAGTAATCCTGAATGAGAATAATGATACATCAGGTGACAAGTATCAGGTGTGATAAATACTGTTTTAGTAAATTGGTCTGGCAACGCATAAATATCAAATAATTTCATCAAATCCCATATTGGCGCACCCCTATAGCTGGCATCGCTAAGCAAAAATTGGTGTAGGAATACCCAGTATGCTTTATTCATTAGTGAGTAAAAGAATTTAGCAACATACCCCAAAAGGTCTTGCAGCACCCATAATTATTAAATCTCTTCAAACAACACACTGTTTTTCTCGGGCATTCTGGTTCACGCGTACAATACTGGCACTTCTTCCTTTGAACTGCAACTGACAAAAACTCTGTTCATGAATTATGCCTCATTCTATACTTTGTTCCACATTATGCTTTCAGAAAACTGACTGGATGACGACTCGTTTCCTTACACTCAGAGTGCAAAAACATGTGGATATCACATTTGTACACTCAACAAAGTTACTGTTATAGTTTACGAATGGGATGTTTTCGGGTTTTTTGCACTCGTAGTGGAAGAAAACGTGGCGTCACACAGTCAGTTTTCTGAAAGCTTAATGTGGAACAAAGTATAGAGCTTTCTAAATGGTATAATTTAATAATGTCATGTTAAACAAAAACTAAGACTGAACGTTACATAAGAGAAATGTAAAATTACTTACACTGTATTTAAATTTTACAAGTCTAGAAATCAATTCATAATCATATACACTTTTAACAAAGTATAAAATTAGTTGTTTCACATTCACAATACTACTTCAGTTAGTCGTAAAACTAACAGCTGGTAAAATTTTTTCAATAGTAAAGTTATTTTATTTCGAGTTCAAGTTACAAAAATAACATTCTATAAATTTCCGGACGGGAGCAAATACTACAATAATAACGAAGCTTTTGTTTTCTTCAGAATTTCTTTGAATACCAAGTTCCTAAAAAAGAGGTGAAAGCATTGTGGAAGTACTACCCCTGTTGAAACATCACCTGCCATTCAACAGTGTGCAACACAAATACTGCTAAATTTATTAAAATCGTTATGTAACCACGATTAGTACTGATGACTTTGAAGAAACTATTAGTATTTGTGGTATGAGGTTACTGTGGGAGGAACACACCAAAGCAATTATAACATGTATGTCCAAGCTTTTCTATGACCCACCATTGATTCTTGGCCTAGTTAGGTGCTGAATCATGTTCTAAACTGAACCACAGCAAACACAAACTGTGGGGTAAGCCAAAGATTACGGTTAGTGACCAAATACCACAAAATGCCATGAAGGTCTAAGCATCAGTGTGAGCATCGTTATGTACCAGAGAATAACTGTGTTGTGTTACGGTTTTGGTATGT
>JAHWFP010080310.1:0-43617 GCA_023313725.1 Lithobius niger
TTGCTGCAACACTTATGATACTGACAGATCTTCCACATAAAAACGATCAAGCAAACTATAAGAGTGTAGTATGCGATATCGGTTATCTCAAGAGGAGATCAATATTATTTTTTTTACATCCAAGAAGTCAAGCAAAAAGGTCAAGCATTTTATCAGAAAAGCGCTGTTTCTGATAACAAACGCTTATTTTCGTTCGCTTCGCTCTCTCAATCAGCGCAAACATTTCCTCAGAAACGTGACTGAATCAATGTAACCACCAAGAACCGCACATCACTTGTAAATTGTGTTAGTACACACTTATTATGGGTTTTCTTGTTTTACTTATTTTAAGAATATTGTTGTCAGTACAGATTTTCCATGGGGGTTTTATCACTTTACTTTCTGATGATCCCTCACTTGGCGAAACATCTGCAGCACGTCAGATGTAATCTCCTACGAAGGTAAGAGATGAAAGATTGATAAAGCAAAGCAAGACACACATTGAAAAGGTTTACTTTACGTGGAAATGGCTCGCTTTGCTCGTTCAATCCACGCACCTCCATGCTTCACAAACACGAATGTTTGACACTGTTTTAAAACCAAATCTACTGTTTTGATTTTTCCCTGCATCAAGTCAGCTAGTATGAAACCAATTTTTAGGATGTATGTGACTGTGGCGTGTTGCAAAATACGTCGTCCGTGCATTTTTTTCTAGATCATCTCCCTTTGCTCGAGGAGGTTTGAATGAAAAAACTACGACGTCATTAACAAACACCATCAGGGTTTGAAAAAAAATTTGACGTTACTTTCTCAGGTTCTTTCGCTTGTTTGAGGGTCATAAAAACACGTTACAGCGATGAAAATAGGCCTATCAGAAGCGAAATGTAATTATCTTTCGTTTGGTCCTACTCTCATCTTTGTAGGTGCTTTGATTCCAGGGAGTGGAGGTACAAACACGCACGCACGCACATCATATGATTTTAACGATGTAGATTGCAGTTTTTCCTGTAAATTACAAAGATAGCTGTTTAGTAATTCCATATTGGACTCAATTAGCCTATAAATTTCACAAATTTTAAACAAATAGCTTTTAATTCACGCTTTTAAACTCAAAACAGTTTTAAACCTCTTTAAACGATTTATACAGGTTCAACGTCTTCTGGATTTAAGTAAGAATTTTCAACAATGTTTTACAACAATGTTACTCTTAGCCGCCCATTTAAACTATATGTAGTCATTAGACTAGCTGATTTCGAGTGCTTGAGGATACGCCAATTTAATTCAAATCTTTAAATTTCTGAACTCGGTTCAGTCTTTGTTGCACACAGCAACAAGCTAAACACTAAATCGATTCACTAGTAAATAAGATGAGTTTACCAGTTTGCAATCAAATGGCTTCTCCCTTCACTAATTTTGTGCTAGGCCTATTAAATTTAAAGAATTTTAATTTCACGTAAAGTTACCAGCTCTTGCTTATTCTCATACAAAATTGTACAGAGCAATTTCTTTCAACACCACAAGGAATGATAACTTAGCCACTGTGTGACCAACTTGGTCACTATTAATTAACTTCGCTGCCGATAATTAATAAACATATATTTTGAACTGTATTTTAAACCAAACTGGTCTAATTCGTCAGCAACCCTTGACATGACATAGATAGAAAAACACTCACAGTAATGCTTGATCTCTTCGACTGGTTCTAAAATTTGCATTCCTGTCTCTAATTAAAATAACGATAGCAAGCTTTAAAATATACATTTATCACACTTCGACCAGGCGTCTCAGGCCCTAACTCCCGAAGTAGTTCGACCACTTAATAACTAACATTTCACAGGTCCTTATATAATACGTTCTCTTTGACAGATTTAATCACAATTGCAGATTACTGTATTTTAACAAGATAGCTGTTTTCAGTAACTATTAACAAGTAAGACTCAATTAGCTTGATTTTCACAAATTTTCAAGTCATAGCTTTTAATTCAAGCATACAAACATAATTATAATTTTTAAACTCAAATAGGTTTGAACCTTTTAAATTGTTTTAACTATGTAACATTTCACCTTTTAACAGGAATTTACAACTTGTTGAAATTGCACACTTACAATTTTGATGCTTCCCCTTTTCTAATGTTAACTGTATTTAAGTGTAGAATTTTCTTTACGTTTTGACCATCAATGTAAGTCGCATTTAAGCAACTTTTTACCCTTAACGTTTCTAAACGTGGATGTCCAATTAAATTAAACTTAAACACTACCCTAACAAATATCTCAACACAGGCTATTCCTTAAAATTGTACCGACCCCCGTGCCAGTAAGGTTTGAAGTATAATGAAAAGATTAAAGTCCTTTCTGTTCGAAGAACCAAAACTATCTAACTTGCATAGCATCAAAAGTTTGATTCCTCCTCCTTGAAAACCGGGCGCTGGCCTCCTACGAAAACTGCCGACCTGCTATTGTACAGACCCGCAGCATCAGCTGCTCCAGACACCAGCTCTCAAATTCACAGTAGCTCTTAAGAAACCATACCAGAGGTAAGTAATTTTCACGCAATAACCTATTTTAAGTTTGACTAGGTTTAATTTAATACTAATTCTTGTGCCTTAACAGTCCCCAAGCATACGTTACCGTCGAAAGTTAATCAGAGAATAATATATAGTTTTAAGTTATCAACATAATCAACATCAGGCCTCATCGTTATTGTACTATCGTGAGCCAGAGTCAAGAGTGACAAACTCTTGGTTGGGTAAACTAGTAAGCAGCATCCTTATTAACGTTTGTAAATATGTACCATGGTAGTGGTGCATACCTACTTCGGATAGTGATACGTCAGTTACAAACGAGTGAATGAAAGGGTTTACTAAAAGTGACATCCAATCACGGGGCATATTCGTAATCACGGGATTGCGGGATTATTTTCTCTCAATCACAGGATCTCGGGATTAATCCCAAAATTTCGAGATTTTTTCTCATAATATTCAGTGGGAAAAAAACATGAAAGGAAGTTTACTTTCGAAAACTTGATTGTTGCACTCTCAAAATGAAAGTGAGCAAAGAAACGAGTTTATGATATTAATTTATAGTGTGCAGCAGATGTGACATCTAGTTGTTCACATTTGTTGCACTCTGTAGACTGTATTGCAGTTACTGCACCCTGTGACTGACCACCAGCAAATAAAAACAAAACACAATGGAAGGACGTGCTAATGCAAAAAGTATGCCTAAACACTAAACAGGGATCTTCACTCACCTTCTCACTGTGTATAGATGGTTAATTCCTGCATGCTAGCCGAGATCATCGTGACACTCGCATGTCTAGTGTAGGATGTTGATATTATAACATATTTCTTACAACTATATGTTTACTGAACCACCCAGGACCGTCCTTTTTTAAGACTCAGCATGAACTTTTACGTCAAACTTCGAAACCTTCCCCCAGAATTGACATAGAAAAACGAATTACAGCGTTTCAGGTCGTGTTAGAACTATGTCACTATATTTAAAATTTTAATGACAAGACTGAGACCGATGGTGTCCACACGCATGGGATATTTGGTTGATTTTTATTGGGACTCTTTGCCCACACCTGGAAACCAAACCAACCAATTTCACTTCTCTTTCTGATGCCAGGGTAAACAAAAGACGAGTTCAACATAAAAATTTTTATCCACATTCTTTGATTGAGTTGAAAAGCCAGTGAAGAACTTTTACAGTTCCTACCTTGACCTAAAATCTATAAGGTGTTCTTAGTAGTTAGACTCAAGTATGATTTTCGCTGTTGGCTTATTTCCAATTTTCCTTAAGACTCAAGCCTAGACAATTAGAAAAGAACACATTAAATTCATGAAAAATATAATTAATTTTAAACGCATTTTACACGTATTTATCATAGTTTTAATCCAGGAATTTCCGGGATTTAGGCAGCTGTAATTTCAGGATTTTTGAGGCTAAAAAATATGGGATCCCGGGATCAGGATTGCAGGGATGCCCTACTTGAAATTGGATGACCTACTCGAAAATATGATTATTTTAGCCCTATTAATTTATGCAGACTGGGAACGTTCAAAATGGGTGGGTGACGTCATTTCCGACGATTTGGGGTTGACCAATAGGAGACCCATTGGGGTAATGACGTCACATCCGATCACGTTTTTAAATCAAACTCATCCTGCAATCATATTGGTTCTACATCGTGAAGAAGTTACAGGAAACTTGGTAGAATTTACACACATCACAAGTAGCGAGGAGTGGGGCAGAATCTCAACTGAAGAAATGCAGCAGCACATGTGAGGTCTACAGGGTGAGTTTCTCGGTGAACATAGACTTTACATTGAATTTGGTAGAATTTGCATGGTTTAGGTTGAAAGGGGCGATATTGCAGAGGCGACATTTGGGGGCGACATCCGGGGCAACGTTTGGGGGGGGGTGCAACATTTGGCATGCGACATTGGGGTGGCATTGGGGCAACATCTGGAGGGACATCTGTGTGACGTCACTTCCAGTTTGCATGACTGCGTGTCCGCATGTGTCGGTGTATGTGTGATGCTTAATTCCTCCTTTACCACTACTTCCTAATGCCTAAAATAAACACCTTAGTGACAGGCAATCTATGTCCTACCTCCTATTATCTGTGTGAATGAAGTTTCCTTTCAAAAGTGGGGCAGGCTGTAGGCGAATCAATTTCGACTATATTACCGAGTCAAAGAGGCTAACCCTCTCTTGTAATTATGGAACGAAAGATGGAACTAAGCTGGCAACACTACTGAGAGAGCGGTTTGTCACTCATATCCTTAATGCTGATACACTTCTTGGTGGCACTGGCGGATGCAGCTAGGGTGACACTTGAGTATGGCTACACGTTTGCGTTCTCGCAGGATCTCACAGAGAAGAATGTAAATCAGATTCAGGGCTCTGCAACACATAAATTGCATAACAAACGTCCATTTAAAGGTAAAAACAGAAAGTCTAGTAATGACGTTACATGCGATTGTTGTAGTAAATTAAATCAAATGAAAGCTGTTTGCAGGTTGCGTAAGCATAAATGCTCGATCTGTGGGAACGTGGGTCACCTGAGCCATGTCTGCAGCTCTAGCAAACCTGCATATATGTCCACTTCTCACACCACCAAAAACGGCAAAGACAGCTAGCAAAAAGAAAAATCATAAATCTTCCACTAAAAAAGCACATCACATAGATCAGCCGTCAAATTAAGACTCGGATAGCTATGAATGTAGTTCTGGGGATTATAGTCCTGAAATTGACCAAATTAAGCATGTCACAACAATTGTGCTTTTTGCAAAATGTTTGGTTCATTGCAGGTTAAACAGTCATGAGTTTCCTCTAGAGGTTGATTATGGCTCATACTCTACCTTCATTCCAGCTAGCTGGTTAACACAATATATCAGTGAAGTTAAGCTGATTCAAACAAGAATCACGTTGAAAGCGAATGGTGGTGCTATGTTTAAACCTGTTGGCGCTGTGAAGATTAATTTTATATACAACGGAAGAACTGGAATTTTGTACGCTGTCGTAGCCCCTGGCAAACTACCAGCATTGTTGTGGTACAGCTGGATGCATTGGTTTTGTCTGGACATAAATCAAGTCTATGCTGACTCCGTTCACGTTTTAGAGTTTTCTGAAGAATTAATTGACGATATTCATTTTGACTCTGATGAGGAGGTATTTAATTGATTTCCAAAGCTTTTTTCACATGACTTGGGAAAACTCAAGGACTTTAAAGCAAAAACTAAACTCAAACCCGATACAGCTCCAAAGTACAGCAAAGATAGACCTGTACCCGAAGCTGTAAGGGGTAAGGTCGAAGCAAGAATTGACCGTTTGGTTCGGGAGGGTGTTATGAAACCAGTGGATGGTTATGCCTGAGTTCCCCCCATAATGCTTCTGTTCAAGCCGCATGGTGACATTCCTATTTTACAGGATTATTCAGGCACAATTAATGCAAATTGCATAAAGTATATCATCTCGTGCATAGGACAGAAGATTTAATTTTGAAATTAGCAGGATGTGATAAATTTACGATTATTGACTATTTGGATGCTTTCCTGCAAGTTGATCTTGACAAAGATGCCAAAGCACTCTGTCTAATAAATACGTGCAAAGGGCTACTTCAGATGCAAAAATTTTCGCATGGTCTTGCTAGTGCTACTGGAATTTTTCAAAATCAAATGGAATGTGTACTTACGGAAATACCTAGGGCTTATTCGTTCGTGGACGATATTCTGACTGCTGGGAATGGAAAGGAGCACGATGTAACATTAGTCCAAGTTTAAGATGCCTTGCTGTACAACGGTTTGAAATTTTTTATTTATTTATTTAAATTAGTCGTAGCACCATAGGGCATTAAAACGACATCTAAAAGTAAAAAAATAAAAAACCAATACAACTATTTATCAGAATGTCTGCACTGTATGGGAGTATGCAGCACAACCAATCTTTTGTTGAATGCAATAAAGTTTTGATTTTGCACTGTTTCATTTAATAACACATTCCAGTCATGGATAGCTTTTGGGAAAAAAGAATTGGCAAGAATATTTGTTCTGCACTGAAACCTTCTAATCTTCTTAACATGATCATGCCTCCCCATGTAGTCAGGGGTGGCAAGAAAGTCAACAGGATTCAAGATGGTGTTCCCGTGGAAAATCTTATGCAACAGTCCAAGTCGCCGGTCAAAACTACAAACTGTTCCCTGTCGTGAAGGAAAGCACGATACCAGTCAACAATCTCTTCAGATGCGCCATAGCTCTTCAGTTTCAGAACCAATAGGTCGTGAGGCACAGAGTCGAATGCTTTAGCCATGTCTAAGGCTACAAGGTTAACAGCAGCGCCATCATCAAGTCCAGTGACGATGCCATGTATCATATCCAGAAGTAACAGTTCACATGATGATCTTTTCCGGAAGCCAAACTGTCTTTGAGAAAGAAGATTTTTCTCTTCCAAGTATGTTACAAGATTGCTAACAAGAATATGTTCCATCATTTTACAGCAAATAGAGGTCAGTGACACCGGACGATAGTTGCTTACAATATTCCTCTTCCCACTCTTGTGCAACGGTACAACTGCAGAAATCTTCCAGTCTTTTGGTACCACCACCGCACTCAATTATGCCTAAAAATATACCTTAAATACTTAGCACTCATAGCTTGTGTCCTTTTCAGCATTCAACCGTCAATACCATCTGGACCCGCTCCTTTACCATCTTTTAGGTTAGAAATAAGTTTCAAAATAACTGTGTAGGCTATGGCAATATATAATATAATAATATAATAATATATAGTTTCGCCCCCCCCCCCCCAAAGTAGGGGAGTGGATCCAGAAAGGTCACAGATGTGACCACTGGCTCTGGTCCCAATGTAAAAGTGGTAAGGAGGCATCACTGATAGGAGCGCTTAAGGAAACGGGAGAGATCAATTTGATTTAGTAGCCTCCTGAAGACACCAAGTGAATTCGCAGAAATCACAGCCTCAGGGAGGTAATTCCAAGGGGCTCCAACACGATTGGTAAAGAAATGCTTGCGATAGTCGAGGTTGCATCCTGACACCCTCAATTTCAAGGACTGGCCACGAGTACGAACTACATCACATCGGTCGAAAAAAGGAAGACCCACGGGCAACATGCCATGGACGATCCGATATGTAAGAATCAGGTCAGCTTTGAGGCGTTTAAGTTCAAGGGGCTCGAGACCGACCATAATCAATCGCTGCCCTGAAGAAAAATGGCAAAGTCCACGCAAAGAGCGTGTAAAACTGCGCTGCACGGATTCAAGCCGGTCGATGTCACCAATCAGATATGGCGACCACACCGGACTGGCGTACATATACCTTAAAAGCCCACTCCAGAGTTGGTTTGTCTAGGCTCAAAAAAAAACATCGCTTAACAATTGAAAGCCTGGCAAAGGCAGATTTGGTTATAATACCACAGTGAATGGATGGCTTTAAGTCGAAATTCAGATGAACTCCAAGATCGCGAATGTATGAAACCGAATTGAGAGGGGAATTGAATAAAAAGTACGGGTGTGAAGGGTTATTTTTCCCAATATGAAAAGCACAACATTTACAGGTAGAGATTGGTAGTTGCCAGAAATCAGACCAGGATGACACAGAGTTCACTTGGGCTAACAAAAAGTCGAAGTCGGATTCACACAAGACCTTAGTTTTGATTTATCAGGCGTAGACGCGGCATTTGTCAGGTCTTTCAAAAAAATGACAAAAAGTAAGGGAACCAATACGAAGCCCTGAGTGACCCCGCTAATAATATCAGTGGCAGACGAGATGGTTCGTTCAATTAAAACCCGCTGGGATCGCCCCATTAAAAAACTGGAGATCCATTTTGACATGGAGCCACAGACCCCAATCTCTGTACGTTTAAACAGCAGTTTACTGTGAACAACTGATTCAAACGCCTTTTGGAAGTCGAAATAAATAACATGAGATGGAATGCCCAAGTCAATGGCTGAAGTCCAGCTTTCCATTGCCAAGAGCAGTTGCCATGTTGTCGAACGATTAGGCAAAAAACCAAACTGGTCCTGGTTTATTAAGTTGTACGATTCCAAAAAGCCAACAGATCTTCACGAATAATCGATTCATGACTTTGCATGCCACCGCAGTGAGCGCAATAGGACGGTAATTCCTGGGGTCGAAAAACGCTACCCTTTTATAAATAGGCACAACATTAGCAGTCTTCCATACAGATGGTAGTTGGCCCTGTGCAAAGGACAACGAAAAGATAAATGCCAGTGCAAGATATATCTCAAGTGAAACATGCTTTATAAGAAATGCTAAGTAACCATCAGGCCCCACTGCACGGCTAGGTTTAATTTGGTTTAAGGCAGTGAGAACTCGTGTTTCAGAAAAAGTTACATCGGCTAAATGAACTGGTGGGTAAGGTCCAAAAGCATCAGGTGCAATCACCGAATTATTGTCAATGATTCCATTTTCGGAAAATAAGTGATTAAGTAGGTTGGCTTTGGACTTGTTTTCAAAAAGGTAAGATCCTCCTTGCTTAAATGGAGGCAGGGAACGAGCCTTTCAGTTATGTCGTCTGTACCGACGAAAAACGGAACAAAGATTTCCTTCTTGGATCATATTTCGTTCAAAATCATTGTGCCAATTTTCAACAAGCAGGAGATAGGTCTTTTTGCTGCTAAGATGCGAGGCCTTGAGTGAGGTGGACAAGGGGTTACCTTTAAGTTTGCGCCACAGGGTTAATTTCCTTCTCGCAGCCTTTTTCAACGGTACAGGAACTTTTTGCTTCCCGTGATGTCCATTGGTCAATTTACCAGAACAGAATTCAATAAAATAATCCAGCAATCTGGTGAAGCCAGTCCAAGCGTTTTCAACTGAGTCACCGAATAATGGCAGCAGATCTGCTCAATTAATTCTGGCAAGGCAAGAAAAAGTCCGTCGAGATCCAGCTTTCTTTTTGAGGTGGAACAACACTCCGTAGAATATTCCCCACAATTCACCTCAAACTGAATCATACAGTGGTCGCTAGAGCCTAAGTTTTCGACTTCGCATATCACAAATATAAGTCGTGGATCAGAAGAAAATAAAAGGTCAAGCGTATCGGAACCCCCACTTGGAAAAGGGACTAACTGCTGCAGACCCAGTTCCACCACCAAATCAAGTAATACACATCAATTACAAGATGTAGTAAGAAGATTCCAGTTGATACTGGCCAAATTAAAGTCGCCAAGAAGTATATTTTGATACGATGGCCTCAACGAGAAAGTAATATAGGTTGCTACGTTTGTAATTAGTTGAGTGTCAGAACTGTCAGGCAGATATAGCAAAATTAAATTTACGCCTATAGAAGGTAATAAAACATTGATCCTCTCAACATCAACCCCAACCAAGGAAAGAACAAGTGGTAAGTTTTTCTTTTAAATACATGCGACTCCACCACCCCTAGACCGCCTGTCGGAACGTAAGACACCATATGGGAATGATCCAGTAACCTCCGAATCAGTGATGCCAACGTTTAACCAAGTTTCGACGACAAAAAAACAGATCAAAAGAATACTCCGCCATGAGAACATGCAAATGACTAAGATTCTTCACCAAATTCCGACCATTCAGTGAGAGACACAATACGTTTGAAGCAAGACTAGATGTTCCATGATCCACGTCCAAAAAGTGGGGACTAGCCCCCATTAAGGATTTCGGTTTTCCGAAGGGAGTAGGAGTAGTGTATTTATTTCTGCTCATAGAACCGAGTTTCCTCTCACTGTTCAGGTGATAGCCATCCCTGGCCGTCAGGGTGCGATCTGACCAGATGTGTGAATCAATGGACACGAAATTAAAATTCATTGCAATGCACATTTGGCGGAGTAGCGCATTTGTATGAGTCACAATTTGGTTCGCATCACGGTATCGCGCTCCGATTCGTGGAAAAAGGGCAACAAACGAAACCTTGCAAAGTGGGCGTACGCTTTTTATTGTATGTGCAAGGTCGGAGAGATGTTTAACTATACGATTTGGAGGATCAGCGTTGACGTTATTTGATCCAGCACAAAGTACGAAGCTAGTGTCATCAGGTGAGCCAGATATGATGTCTGGAAGATATGCCAATAAAGTTTGAGCCGTTGTGCCCGGGTAAGTCCAAACCCTAGACTCAGAATGCTTGTTGCAGATGATGCCCTGAACATGGGAGTCGCCAATTACAACAATAGGGAACATCTTCTTGCAGGCGATGGGGACTTAGGGGACCAGTGAGTGATTCGTAGTTCCTCCAATTACTGGTTCCAAAGAGGCATTTGCCTCATGTGCGTGATTTCTGTCATTACATAACTCAGTTACCGTTTCGATAAGATCTGAGGATTGAACAGTGGCTGGTGTCGAACTGGAGTTTGTTTGGATAAGATGAGGCAATGGATTTCCAGATTCCACAAATTGGTCGTTGGTTTTTGTCCCATGATGTTTATCTCCCGTGATCACCCACTTCAATTTCCATGTCCTATGATTACCTCGGCGCACGGTAAAATTTGGGTGGATCCCACAATGGATGTTCTCCCCGTGACCCTGGTTTCTTGTAACTCCCTGCTGGGAATCATTGAACCAGAAGACTGTAAAGAATAGGGAACTGTATCAATATGTGCTGATAAAAGCTGCACGGTTCCAACTTCAGACGCGTGTAGGACAGATGTAAGTTGCAGGTTGGAGCCAGTCTCGTGATGGACAGGTCGATTAGCAACACCAGACGGACAAAGGAAATCTGTCATTAGCGAAGATCGAAGGGTGGCAAATTCGGTTTCAATTGCAGTCGTAATATGGGTAGTTAAGGATACCAAAAAATTATCCTTGTATGACTCAAAATAAGATTTTCATGCATGCTCCTCGGTACCATTAGTCCGCATTGAAGAGGTGATTTCGTCAAGTCGGCAATTTATCAGGTTTAACTTGTTGTCAATGTCCAGCAAATCAAGGTCCCTTTCTTGACCAACTCGCTCCATTTTGGTAACAACACGAGAGACCCTATTCAAAAGTGCTCTATAAGTAGTTGGATCGATGGATGGTGATTCTTGAAAAACAGCCTGTCGTATACCTGAATTAAACGGTGTGGAAGGTGCATCGAAGAAGAAAGTCTTGCGGCGGGAATCTGCCCCTTTACGCGCTGAACTGAGGCCTGCTTCTGCATGGGGCAACAGAAAATCTTCCAATTGTTTAGTTTCCAAAATTTTATCCACGTGCAAACCTGGTAAAAATGCCTTTCGTTCCTCCATGCCGACACACAGACCGTAGAGAAAAAAAATAAATAAAAAAAATAAAATAAATAAATAAAAATATATGAAAAGGATACCAGATAAGGGGATTCGAACTCGGGACTGCCAAAGTCAATTTAAGATGGCCGCCCCAGGAGAATTGGAAAACGGCAAATTAGGCACTCACGGAACACAAGTTTGTGACACAAGGGCATCACGCCAAACCCTGTAATGGAGCACAATGCGATCCAGGCAATCTTATACAGAAGAAACAAGTCACCAAAACAGCCCCTCAGGTCGGGAACCCAACGAAACAGCCAAAGTTCGGTGACCACACTCGACCACAAAAATGTTATATTTGGCATAACATCAGTGCACCTGTACTTTAAAGTAGGTGTTTGGTCTCCAACATCTGGTTTCGTAAAAACAGACTCGAAGAAACTTAAAAACATTCGCACGCTCAGTATCGTAAACAAGTGTACCATTTTCAGAAAGCGTGGATGGAATGCCACATTCCTGTCTATTTGTTTGTTTAACATATTCCCAAAATCGTTTTGAATTCTTTGAAAAAGTATGTCCCAGGTTCTCCATGTATTGTTGCTTTCTTTAAGCAACTTTTTAACAACTTTTTTATGGTCGTTTGCTTTTGCCCACACTTGTGCTGATCGACATTTCCTTGCTTGCTGCCTCAGTCTTCATCCCTTCCAAACTGCTCTTTTTACTCCGATATTAACCGAAGGCTTGTCTTTATTATATGTTGTCAGAGCATGTGCGTGTGGTTATGCACAGCTTCCATAATATCGTTCTTGAAAACCAGCTAGTTTTCTTAGACCGATATTTCGACTGCACAAGTAGCGAAACTAGCATTCAGATTTTCGAGATCATCATTTATCTTAGAGCAGTCAGCTTTGTCATAACGCCATACATGTATTTGCCTTCTTCCTTTCCATGTTTTATGAAAGATGCTGGTAAGATAACCCTAACAAGTGAGTGATCCGAGACTGCTAATTCAACAAACACAGACTCCGTTGCACAAGTTAAAGTGGTGAAAACTAGATCAAGACAATTTTCCCCTTTTGTAGGTTCATTAACGATCTGCTCCAGGCAAAATTCATCCATCATTATTTGTAGAGAGCCGGGTTTAACAGATGTGCACATATTCCTCCACTTCTCATCGTGCCACTTTAAATCCGGAAGGTTAAAATCACCCGCTATAATAACATTACGGCTGTTCCTAGGTAAAATTTCCTTAGCTTGTTCATAAAGCACATCAATTGCACCTTTATCCTCATGTGGCCTATAAACACAAGCAAACCAGAACACCACAGATACAATGGTCACCTTACACCTACAGATCTCAGACCCCGCAGAATCCTGAATAATGATATGTTCACTTTCCAACTAGTCTTTGACTGCTATCAACACTCCACCAGCTCTACCTTGTGTGTCTCTCCTATAAACATTATGGTTCCTAGGAAATAGCAATAAGTCGGATCCTCTTTATTCAGCCAAGTTTCAGTGCACAAAAAAATGTCTGGCAATTCACTAAGCAGTAAATCGTCGAGCTATTTCCTTGTCTCTAATGGTACGAAAGTTTGCAAGCAAAACAACTAATTCATTATCAGTTACAAGCTTACAGATGGCTGGTTGATCGTTGTGGAAGTTTGCGTTGTTAGATGGAGATTTTTTTTTCACTATTTTTCCTCCCCTTAGAATGAGGTCTGGGTCGGTTTTCCGTCGCTCTTGCAGCTCCTTTAACAAGTTTTTTTGTTTCCTCACGTTCTTGTTTTGATTTATCAGGAGAGATATCTACTTGCTTAGTTGCAGGAGCAATGGTGTAGTTCTTACATCTACATCCTTTACTTAAGAATAATTCTTTTTCGGATTGGTTTTGAAACCTCACTAGTAGTGGGCGGTTTCCTTGCTCTTTTTTTTGCCTAGTCAGTGAAACTTAACATTCACTTTGTCCGTGACATCCAGTTTCCCACATATTTGTTTTATTAGAATAGACTCATGCTTAATCCTCTTTTCAATTTAAAGATAACTAAGTGCCAACTCTCTTGAGATCAGATAAAATATCCTCGATTTCAATTGGATCAAAATGGAGTTTCTAACTTGCCTGAAGCATTGGATGCTATTAATGTCGCACCGGAACCTTGTAACAATTCAAAAATTAAAGTTTTATTTAGGCTTCATGAATCAATATGGTAAATTTCTCCACCATCTGGCGACCATATTGGTGCAATTAAACAAGTTATTGTCTCCAAAGAACGCCAGGCAATGGAGTAGTGATTGTTCATGTGCAGTCCGAAAAGCTAATGCTGCATTTCTAAATTATAAGGCGCTTGCACACTACGATCCTAAATTGCCTATCAAGCTAGTATGCGATGTGAGTCCCGTAGGGGACGGAGTGTGCATAGTGCATACATTTCTAAACAGCGAGATAGGCCTATTGCTTTTGTTTCTTGGTCTCAGATCAAGACAAAACTTTCTTACGCACAATATGATCGGGAAGCATTATCGATAGTATTTGGGTCAAACTCTTCTATCAATATCTAATTGGGAGGTGTTTCATTTGGAAAACAGATCAGAAGACATTGCTGTTTGTGTTCGGGAGCTAGATACCATAGATGTCTATTCCACCCGTGGCAGCCACAACGATTCAGCGGTGGGCTTTATTTTTAAATGGATGCAACTGCGAGCTCCAGCATATTCCTGGCAAACTTATCAGACAGTTGATTTCTTATCACATATGCTAATGCCCTATGAACCTCTTTCAAAACATCTACCTGATTGGAGGGTTATGAATTTGCAGACCATTGAAACACGTCCAAATTTGGTTGATCAACTTGAGCGACTCACGCTGAAAGATAAACTGCTGACAACAGTTTATCGAAACACAAATTACGTTTGGCCAGACAAAGTTGAAATTGAAGTGTTAAAACCCTATTTTAAAAGTAGGTATGAGTAGATGGTAACGCCTTGTTTTGGGTGCACAGTTTTGGGTGCACCAGCGATTTTGCGACCACAAGTGCTTGATTAGGCCATTGCGACATCGTTAGGATTAAATCTCTTGCTCGCGCTCACATTTGGTGGTCGCATATAGATTGCATACTGCAGAAACTTATAAACAAATTCATGCCGTGTCAAGTTGATCGAGATGGTTCAGTACATGGTAATCCTTGATACTCATTCGAAGTTCCCTTTAGTTTATGAAATGAAAACAACTAACAATGGAGTCAACATTCGTATGCTATGTGAATTGTTTGCTGCATATGACTACGTAAAAGTGCTAGTTAACGAAAATGGTTCGTGGCTGGTGAATGCTGAATTCGAGAAGTATCTAAAAGAATATGGCATACGTCATGTGACCTCATTGCCGTACATGCCGATGCGAAACAGTGCTGTGAAGAACATATTCTGTTGTTTTAAAAGAAGTATGAAGTTAGCATAACACAAGGTTTAACTTCTGAAATAGCGCTAACTAATTTTTTTCATTGAGGCAAGAAATATTCCTCATTGCACTACTGCTATAACTCCATCTAAGTGTTCCTGCAAAGAAACGTAAGAACAAGATTAGGACTTATAGTACCACCTACTAATAAATGTACACTTTGACAGGAGAGATAATTCAAATCAACTGCCTACAAAGTCGAGTATACTTACACGAACGGGTTAAAGGAGTTTGCATGGATTGTAAATGAAAGCTGTTCACAAATGGTTACCAGCGATAATTACAAAACATTGCAGTAAAAGTGGATATTAAGTAGCTACAAAAGACGGTATTCTGTTAAGGAAATTGAGTTGCCAGATGCATCTGCACACAGCAGAATCTCCTCATTTCGAGAACATTCTTAAGAAGATTAAACCAAATATGCAAAATTGGCAGAGCAACCCAATCTTCGGTTGTGTGGTTGGTGAGGTTGTGACCTGTGTACCGCCGTCCATGCTCCGAAGAAGCTTCGCTATGATGCCAAAACTTTCTCCACAAAAGTCTCTTGTAAACACGCCATCACATTTGCAAACACCACGAAAACAACCTAATAAAGAAAACAATACAGATTTGCCACCGTCATTAACAGCACCACGTGTTTCGCATCCGAAATTAGCTTCTATTGCGAATGATTTAAGCGTGTTTGTTCAAGTTACGCCTGTGCCAATGCCGACTCCTTCAACGTCGAGCAGGCCCGCCGGCAAGCGTTGCGTGCGTTTACAGTCAGCCCAACTGCTGACAACTTTGTAGCCTTTAAGCGCTGTCGTGCCCGTGCCAGGTTTGTCATCCGTGAGGCTAGACGTGCTTCGTGGGCAGTTTATGTTTCGTCAATCACGCGCTCCACGCCTTCTCAGCAGGTGTGGCGGAAGGTGCGCCATATCTCGGGGAAGACCGTGCCTTCCCCGGTTTCACAGCTGAAGGTGGCAAATACCGTGATCTCTTCTGTGCCGGATATCGCCGACTGTCTTGCGTCTGCGTTTGCGCAGGTTTCGAGTGATAACCATTATGATCCTGGTTTCCTCAGAATAAAGCGTAGGGAAGAGGCTCACCCTCTAGACTTTCGCTCCGACGGGCTAGAGGAGTACAATTTACCGTTCACCAGGCAGGAATTTGTTTCCGCTTTGTCCAAGTCGCATGACTCCGCCCCAGGGTCTGATGATGTTCACTATCAGCTGTTGAAACATCTGCCTCTTGCCTCCCAGCAGTTCTTGCTGGAGATGTTCAACCGTGTGTGGGCAGAAGGCTCTGTTCCGGCAGCGTGGAGGACAGCAGTGGTCATCCTGATTGTGAAACCGGGCAAAGACCCTACTGCTCCTTCCAGTTATCGCCCAATCGCTCTGACTAGCTGTGTCTGTAAACTTATGGAACGGATGGTCAGTGAGAGGTTGGTCTGGGTGCTGGAATCACGCGGATTCTTATCTGCGTCCCAGTGTGGCTTTCGACGTTTTCGGTCAACCATCGATCATCTGGTTGCCCTTGAATCGGATGTGAGGGAGGCTTTTCGCCTGCGTCAACATCTGGTTCAGGTTTTCTTTGACTTGGAGAAGGCTTATGATACGACCTGGCGTTATGGGATTCTCCGTAATATCTATAACTGTGGCTTGAGGGGACGGATGCCACTGTTGCTTTCCGCTTACCTCTCAGGCCGTTCTTTTCGTGTTCGTGTCGGGGCGGCTCTTTCCCGCCCGTTGTCTTGGAGAATGGTGTGCCTCAAGGAGGTGTTCTTAGTGTCATCTTGTTTGCTATTGGGATCAACCCCATTGCTCAGCAAGCTGCTGTTCCCCAGTCATTGTTTGTCGATGACTTCGGCCTGCGCTTTCGAGCAGCTCGCATGCAGACCTGCGAGCGGCAGCTACAGCTGGCGATTAACAAAGTCCAGACCTGGGCGGTCAGTAATGGTTTCCGGTTTTCTCCGGACAAGACTGTGTGCATTCACTTTTGCCGCCAACGAACGCTGCACCCAGATCCTTGCCTGTACTTGGGGCAGGCGCAGATTCCTGTTGTCCCACAGGCACGTTTCCTGGGTCTGGTGTTCGATTCCAGGTTATCTTGGCTTCCACACTTGCGCCAACTTAAAGACAAGTCTTTGCGGGCACTTAACATCTTGCGGGTTCTGTCGGGCACTTCATGGGGTGCCGATCGCGCTGTCATGTTGCGCCTCTACAGAGCCCTTGTCCGCAGCAAACTTGATTATGCGTGCATGGTGTATGGTTCGGCTAGTGACTCGACTCTCCAGATGTTGGACACTGTGCATCACATTGGCCTGCGTGTGGCGACTGGGGGATTTCGAACTTCTCCAGTGGTCAGCCTCTATGCTGAGGCCTCGGAGCCACCTTTGGCCATTCGTCGGCGAAAGCTTGCCATTCAGTATGCTGTGCGTTTACGTGCTGTGGAATCCAGTCCTGCTTGGTCCATGGTGTTTGGGCCAGACTTGCGAGTCGGTAGACGCAGGGTGGGTAAGGGTGATTTCCGCGATAGGCTCCAGCAGTCCTGTCAGGAGATAGCCTTTGAAATGCCCAGCATCTTGAGGCTTGGGGGGATGCCAGTAGCCCCTTGGCTTGTCCCAAGTGGCATTTTCATTTTCGCTGTGGCGTCCCTCCCGAAGGGTTCCACTCTACCTGCACGGTACTTACAGGAGTTCCGGCGGCTGTGTTCTCAGTACGCCGGTTATCAGCGGCTGTTTACTGATGGGTCGAAGTCAGACGCTGGCGTGGCTTGTGCTTGTGTTTGTAAGGGAGTGACGGTTGCCCATCGCCTTCCATCAGGCTATTCTGTGTTTTCTGCAGAGCTTTTGGCTCTCGGTTTGGCAGTGGAATGGATCCTTGGCCTTCAGGGCACGCATTTCATTATCTTTAGCGATTCCATGAGTGCCCTGGAGTCCTTGGCGAATTACAATCCTCGGAACCCCTTGACACAACGTGTCCAAGCTTTGCTTTCCCGCTTGCCTGGCCAGCGGAAAACCGTGCTTTTCTGCTGGATCCCGGGCCATGTTGGGATAGGTGGAAATGAGCAAGCGGATTCTGCAGCAAGAGGGGCCCTTTCTGGCCCTCTCGGTAGGGATCTCAGGCTTGTTCCCTCGGACGCTTTTCCAACTCTGCGTCTGAGGTTACATGCTTTTTGGCAGGCCTCGTGGGATGGACAGGACGGCAATAAATTACGAGCTATTAAAGGCACTGTTGAGGAATGGCACTCGGCGTGTCGCCGTAGTCGCCGTGAGGAGGTGGTGTTGGCCCGTTTGCGCATTGGTCACACTCGACTTACTCACTGTTTCCTTTTGCGGGGGGTTAACCCTCCTGAATGTTATTGGTGTCGGCGGCCACTTACGGTCCGGCACTTCCTTGTTGATTGTTGCCATCTTGATGGTTTTCGTCGTCGTTTCCATCTTCCACATGACATTGTGCGTCAATTGGGCGATAAGTCTGTCCTCCTGTCCGGTGTTTTTCAATTTTTGCAGGAGGTACAGATGTATGACAAGATTTAGATTAGGGGTTTGAATAATATCTCTGTAATGTGTGGTGCAGTGGCAACCCGGACCACTGCACTGTCACTGAGGTTGGCGCTAATGACCAAGCTGTCGACGCGCCATTAAGCCTCAATCCCCCCCTCAACGTCGAGCCCTGGTTCATTTGTGTCCTAAATTGCGGTTTCTGGGCATCCTAAATAAAATTGTGAAGTGGGGTCTGGGCCAATCGCTATGAAATCATCTCGTATGTTTAAAAAACCTGATAGTGTGAATATTTAGCTAATTTTGGATGGTTTTGAGGAAACTTTGGACAGCCACAATTTTTTGTAGCCACAATGTTTTGTGTTTTGTTTTTTTGTGTGAAAAGAAAAAAAGAGATTCATTCCAATAACAGCTATTTAAGAAAAAAAGGCTTAAATTTTTTTTAAAAAAAGAGTTTAAAATAAGCGAGTTTTTATGCAAAGTTTGAAAAACTTTGGCAACATTGAGATTATATTAACAAGCAATTAGTAAAAGTGAAATTAATAAATTAATTTGTAAATTTATTAAAAATGTAAACTCTTTTTAAACTCTTTAACTTTTTCGTCAGAAAGTGAAGTAAAGTTTTTATGTGGTTATACCAACACACGGGGAAAACACACTGCAAAATATTTGTTTATTTGCCTTCTTGATACAGCTTCATTGCTCATCATTTAAATACGTTGTCCTTTAATTAGTCCGTTGCAATTAGCACTTTAGGTCGGAAAAAATTCCCATAAAGATGACACTTGTCAGTTAGGTCAAGAAATACTATTCGAGTAACGTACTAAAAGCCCCTAAAATCCCACTGGAGTTTTCGCCACCATATTCAAAAATATGGGCGCCGCCGGTTATCAAATTGTATATTGTCTTAAATATCGCACGAACCATCACTCCTGATGGAAATTTTATAAAGAAATAAATTAAAGGTAACAAATCTCTACAATAAAGGTCCTTATGTTTTGGTTAAAACCAATCGTTCTTTTGAAGTCTTCTGGTTTACTGAAAACGTGATGACTTTTGAAAAAATTGCCTCTGCCTGCTACCAAATTATCTATTTAGTGGAGTGAAGGGGCTGAAAAAGTTTCACATCTGGCAACCAATTTGCCCCTTTGGTTTCAGTTAGTAAATTAGTAGAGAGGTCCAAATATCCCGGATCGCAATTTTTCATGCCCCTCCTCCTAAAAAACGTTTTTTTAGCTGTATCTCTTTATCCATCACCAAATCAAAAGATAATGTGAAGCACAAACGTTCAGCAAACAGAGGTGATATACATCTTTTACGTAAAAGCAACCCTTGTACCCCAAATCGTATTTAAAGTCTAATCACCCTTTATTTGCGTGAAAGCCCTTGGTTGTTATGGCGATTTTCGTGTTCAAAGTGCTTTTGCGAGCCTTCTAATATCTCGAAGTGGACATGATTACGACTTTCTGAAAGGTGAGGATCTATTCATTACATCAATCCTAACAAAAATTGTATACCATAGGTAGGGACCGTGGTTCTACACCCATTTAAAGGTGAAGAGATAATTAAATGGCGTAGCGGCGAAAGCGTATGGTGATTTTCGAATTCAAACTGCTCTTGCAAGCCCTTTACTAGCCCGAGATAGCAATGATTAGGATATTCTATTCTATTCTTTCCATCAATCCTAACTAAAATAGTTTTGGTTAGATAGGGACCGTCCTACGCTTATTTTAAAGTTGAGCTGTAATTGGTGTAGTGGATATAGTTTCGAGGGCAAAGAGTCATTGAGGTGGTCATATTTGTATTTGTATCTAAGATACGCTAAACATTTTCCATTAGGATTGGTGGAAAGAATAGATCCCCACCATTCAGCTAAGTTAAATATTTCCATTTTGGGCTGTTAGAGGGCTCGTAAGAGTACTTTGAATTTGAAAATCACCATACACTTTTGCCGCTACGCCATTACGTCTTCATCTTTAAATGGGCGTAGGACGATTCCTATCTAAGCTAAACAATTTCGGTTAGGGCTGATGGAAACAATAGATTTCCGTCTTTCAAAAATTCCTAAGCGTATCCATTTCAGGGTAATAAATGGCTCACAAGAACACTTCGAACACGAAAATGACTTTAAGAACCAATTGAAAAAAAAGAGTTTTCGCGCAAATTAAGGGTGATACAAAAGATGTGTATCACTTTTGAATGCACAACGTTTTTGCTTCACATTATGCCTTTGATTTCTTGATGGTTAAAGAGTTAAAGCCAAAAAAAAAATGTTTTTTGGGGGGAGGGGGGCATGCAAAACTTTGACCCGGCATGTACCCATGTACTAACTGAAACCAAAGGAGCAAACTGGTTGCCGGATGTGAACCTTTTTTCAGCCACCCCATTCCACTAAAGAGATAATTTGGTAGCCGGTGGCGGCCATTTCTTTAAAATTCATCACATTTTTAGTAAACCAGTAGATTGCAAAAAAAACGATTGGTTTTAACGAAAACATCATAACGAACTTTAGAGAAGTTTGTTATCTTTAATGTATTTCTCTATAAAATTTTCGGTAGAAGTGATAGTTCGTGCGATATTTAAGAAAATATACAATTTTGTAGCCATTGGCTGCCATTTTGTTAAAATGGCGGCGAAAGCTTCAATGGGATTTTAGGGAACTTTTATTATGTCACTTGGAGAGTATTTCTGGGCATATCTGCCAAGTTTTATCTTTATGGGAATTTTTTCCAAACTTCGTCAAAAAATGATCTAGTTGCATTGGACTATAATACCCGCTTTCACAATTCTCACAGATGCCATTGCATCTCACGTCTCTCCCTGTTAGTAACTCACAGCTTTGAGGGCACAAAAATCAAAAAAGTGGATTAGAATTCAAACAGACTAAACGAACTATAATAATTTTGAACTCCTATTCTAGGGAAAGATGCTTGTGTTTATTACTTGTTAATAACAGAAAGTAAATTCAATTTGCATATGAATTGAGCCATGTCCGTGAGTGTATGTGTTGGTGTGATTAACTTGTGCATTATGCTGGCGGTATGTTATTTGAGATTTGTTTTCGTCACGTATGTGGGTGTATGTTTTATTCTGTTTGTGTGATTGGCTATGTGTATTTTGCGTGTGCATTTGTAATGTGTGACACACGCATGTGCTTTCTTATTAACACTGTTTGTTTATACAGATCCAATTTATGTTTGAAATGGATCATGGTCTGTGAGCGTGTGAATGGTCGTGTTTATTTCTGTGTTATACTGTCGTTTTATTATTTTGGGGATTTAATTTGTTTTGTATCGTTGAATTGGAGTTTAAATTTTACTTGGTTTTGTTCGAATGGTCTTTAAACTTTTTTAATTTTCTTTAGCAGTGAGTTTCATGGGGTACGAGATCTAATAATTTTTTCTAAACAGCGAAGCTGTTTTTCGTTTTGTTAATTTGTTGGCTTTTTTCGCTTCATTTTTATTGTCAATGTTGCGGTCTGGTATGTAATGTGTATGTCATTCGCGACCTACTTTTGTTTGTAAAAAAGCATTAGATACACGCATTTATGTGCATGCTCCATCCATGCTTGGCCCTACAACCGTGATATGATGATAACACACTAGCACGTGTGTAGATTTTGTGTGTGTCAACTCGAGCCTTAGTCACTCTTATTCAAAAAAATCTACATCCTAAACTGGACACAAGAGATAAAGACGACCTTGTGCAGCATGCAAGAATTACCTGTACATAAACAGTGAGGAAGATGATTAAGTATCACTGCTTGGTGTTATACCCATTTCATACATACATTTCCTACATGCATCTTCTATGGTGGCCTTTTTTCTCAGTTGACCGTAGGTAGTCATTGACTGCAATAACTGTAGAACACACTACAGAATGTGGAACATTCGTTTAAAAATACAAAATTCAGAAAATTCGCATTGATTTACAGTATTGAAAATGGGAGATCATGTTAAAAAACAAAGGACATATTACTGATTTCTTTGCACGCTTCAGTTTTTGTCCTGTGAGTGTTTTACGCAATGAAGTTATCAAACGGAACCTTCTTTCACGTATTTTTTTTGACACTGAAAGTAAGGCGAAATCCGAAATTTTCGGATTAATCTTAAAATGCTGGGATTGAGAGAAACGAATCCCGTAATCCCGGGTTTACAAATACTTCACGGAATTGGATGCCCTAATTTCAAGTAAACTTTAGATGTGCATCATCATTACCTCAACCTCGTCTGGTCAGAGGCAACACTATTGTACCAACCCATCCTCACCTTGACACTCTACAGATCCAGTCCATCATGCGACCTCCCATCCCCACCTAGTTTTCATATTTGCTACGCGTTCTTTCACAATGATGACAAAGCAATTTTAATAATTTTATTGATACCCAACAAAACTATGTCGTGTTTGAACCCTTAAACCGCTTAAAGTTCCCAAACAGAATAGGTTTCAATGTATATTCCTCTCTTCATCGTTGCTTATAACATCTCTCTCCTCCTACTCTGCTAGAATTTCCGTAATTTCCTCTTAGTAATCATATGTAAACGATGATGCGAACGAGAGTCTCAGCCTATCCACCATTTCGTTCAGTTTGATGTAATTTTCAGCTTCCGACCCCGATTCTTCCATCCCTGATTCGAAATATTCATCTCCTACATCCATTACATCGAGTTTTTCCCAGAGACCGGAGAGAAACTACTTTCCACTTTCTCCTCCTTCATATCTTTTCTACTCCCTACTTTAGGTGCACGTAAGCTGTGAAGCAGCCCATACGTTTTTGCACCTATATTGTGAGCAATAATGCTACTGGTTTACCAGCACGTCTAAGGCAAAGAAATGTAGTTCCAAACGTTCAAAGTACATGGTTTAGGTTTTGAAACTAGAGTAGAATTCTTCAAAATTAGGACTTGGTAGCGAGGGCGGTATAGTAACGGTGGTATCCGCAACTGGATCTGCCAGTGCTAATGACTACTTAAATATTTAGAAAAAGTAAAGTGCGTAACGACATGCCAATTTAATTCAAATCTTTAAATTCCTGAATTCAGTTTAGTCTTGTTGCACACCGCAACAAGAGAAAGACTAGACTGATTAACTAGTTAATATCATACCAAAAACCAAAACTGGTAAAAGGGACCGCCAAATTCAGAACGGTTCGGTCCTTCAAAGGAGTGATATCAGCACACAAAATATTCGTCAAGTTAAGGGCATTGACTATTAGTTCGAAGGTTAAATGAAAATAGAATATTGCTATTTTTGCATTTAACGTCCACGGTATTATCCGATGTGATTAACTTGGCGAATGTTTTCGTATGTTGATATCACTCCTTTGAAGGAATGAACCATTCAGAACTTGGCTGTCCCATTTACGAAATTTGGATTTTGATATGATACCAGTTCTTTTTTAATAGTGTATTAGACAACTCAGTTAGCCTGCAGATGTGTAATAAAGTGAAACGTCAGTAGTGTGTAAGACCGTCCTGTAACACGTCTATTGTAACCGTAACAGTAGCCTAGCGTCAGCATGGTATATAAAAGCTCGTCAGAGAGGGTGAGTGGGGTAGACAGGCAAACTCAGTCGGATTAGACTCGAACGTGGCAGTACGTAAAAACAGTATGTGTATGTGCGCAAGGTACAGGCATGGTAACCTAATGGGTAGGTCAGGCTAGGTGGGTGTGTGTAAACAGAGTGAGAGAGTGTTCGGTCACTACAGACAGTCACAACTAGAAGTGTATTACAGGAGTGAGTCCCTTGCCCCGGTCGAGCCATAATATAATAATATATATAATATAATAATATTTTCCACGCAATGCGTAGATGGAAGACGGAAGGGTGGTGAGCCACTAACACCGCTCCATGTGGTTACAACGAACAAACTAATTCATTAAGGGACGTTTCAAAAAGTCATCCAATGGTTCGTCACGCAACTTCCAACGAAAAGATGCAGCAGAGACAGCATTAACAGTTTCATCCCCCAGAGCATTCCAAATCTTGACCACGCGCACAGAAAAGAAATGTTTTCGACAATCTAGTCTTTGCGCCAGGGATTGATAATTTCCAGCGGTGGCCGCGTGTACGACTGATACACGGAGAAAGATAAAAAAACGGGAGATGGACGCCAGTTTGCTGGTGCAAAATTTGGTAAGTGAGAACGAGATCAAACTTAATCCTACGCAGTTCCAACAATTCCAGGCCAAGGATGCTTAATCGGTCCTTATATGGGACATCACGAAGGCCTGGAAGTCTCTTTGTGAAGCGCCTCTGCACAGCCTCGATTTGATCAATATCACCAACAAGATGGGGTGACCACACCGGGATAGCGTATTCCAAGAGTGGGCGAACAAAAACCTTGAAGGCGCAGGCCCTGATAGAATTATTACTAAATTTAAAACATCTGTCCACAAGAGCCAACATGCGGTAGGCAGATGTGCAAATCCTTTGGCACTGCACAGAAAATGTAAGATCGTGCGTAAACCAAACTCCCAAGTCTTTTACTACATCAAGCGAGGGGAGAGGTACCTCGTCCAACGAATACTGGCAAAGATATCGTACAGCACCCACGTGAAAAGAGTGGCACTTTTCTACCGAAAGGGGAAGCTGCCAACATTTAGACCACCTGTCGACCATTTTAATTTGCAAGATCAAATCATTGGACAGGGTCGAGTTCATCAGTTCAGTGCCAACCTTAAGGTCGTCAGCAAACTTAAACCCAAAAACATCACTGTTCTCGAATTTAAGGTCATTCAGATAGATCAGAAAAAGAAGTGGGCCCAGGACAGAGCCCTGTGGCACCCCGCAGGGAACTGATTTCACCGATGAGAATGAATTTGCAATTTGAACCCTTTGGACCCGATTTCCAAGAAAAGCAGCAATCCAATCATTCAGTTTACCCATAATTCCACTGTTCGTTACATTAAGCAGAAGCTTCCGATGAACGACCGACTCAAAAGCCTTCTTGAAATCGAAATAGATTGTGTCAGATTGAACACCGAAATCTAAAGCACTTGACCAGCGGTCTAGGACAAGCAATAGTTGATGTGTGGCAGAAAGCTTCGGTAAAAAACCAAACTGATCATCGAGAATGATTGAATTTTCATTAAAATACCTAATAAGTCGATCTCGAATAATAGATTCCATAAGCTTACACGAGGTACAAGTAAGGGCAATTGGTCTGTAATTAAGTGGGTCGGAGGATGCGCCTTTTTTAAAGATAGGGATGATACATGCTTGACTCCAAACTTGAGGAAGTTTGCTCTGCGAAAAGAAAAGGTCAAAAAGTCTAGCAAGTGGATAACAAACCATGGGACCGATGCTCTTAAGGAGAAAAGCAGACAACCCATCTAGGCCAATTGATTTGCTTGGATTTAGTTTCCTGATGGCTTCAGTTACCGCCGATTGATGGAAAAAAATCGTTGAGCATGAGGAGGTCAGCCCAGCTTGATTTTGTTGCAGCACTTGTGTGTCAGCATCATCAAGAATAAAATTTGAGGCAAATACTTCACTGAACTTTTCTGCCTTGTCTCCATTATCAGTGATAAAACATGTACCCACCTTAAGTAGAGGAAGGGCCCTAGGCTTAGCTGTTAAGTTTCGATAATGCTTAAATAATGCAGACACTTTTCCCTCCCGGATTACCATAGAGTCCTGGGCACTATGCCAAGCCTCCGTAGAATCAGAATATTCTTTCCGTGCGGAATTATAAGCAATACGATTTTCCTGACTTGGGTCAAATTTGAGGCTTCTCCAGCGCTTTAGCTTTTTAATACGAAGTTTGTTAATGTGGTGTGGTAGACCCTTCCCCACCTTTGAGTGTATTCGTGGTTGAGGGCTACAAAGAGCTATGTGATTCTGTAGGATCGCACTGAAACTGGTCCATGCAGGTTCAATATCCCAGTGAAAGTCAAAAATTAGTTTATCCCAATCAATACTAGAAAGGGAAGACTTTAGTTTGGCATAATCGATCCGGCCCTTTAACCCAGAAGAAGGCTGGCCTGAAGTTTCAATCCCACCCAAAAGCAAAAGATTTACCGAAAAATAAACCACACAATGATCACTGCGACCAAAATGGGCGCCGACGGATAATTTGTAGATCAGACGATCATCATCAGTGAAAATCAGACCGAGGATATTATTTCCCCTTGTTGGCTTATCCACAAGCTGATGGAGACCGAGGAGTGCAATTAATTCGAGGAAGTATCTATGGTGGCAGTCAATTGCATCATTATGGTTCCAATCAACAGTAGAGAGACTAAAATCGCCCAATAAAATATTAGAATGCTCTGGGTTAATTGATCCTTCGATGAAAGTGCAAATGCTAAGTATATCTGTGTCTATGTAACTATTCGGGAGGTAACAAAAGATAAACGAAAGCTTGCTCAAAGGCAAGGACAACACCATCCCCTCGCAGCTCTCGCTGGTCTCAACCAATGTAAAAGGCAAACTGGAGCGGTGAAGTATTAGTAACCCACCCCCCCTATTCCCCCGATCCCTCCGAAAAACCTGATAAAGGGGCGATCCCCCCAGCATCGCATCCGGAAAACTAGCAAACAACCATGACTCAACCAAAAAAAAGTCACGTCAAAAAGACCCTCGTGGATGAGATCCTTAAAGCTCCCAATATTTCGGATCACGCTTCGTGCATTGATCAAAATGCAGTGGAGGTTGTTAGCAGAAGCGTATGTAGGAATCGTGGGACCATTTCCCCTTAGATGTTGATGTTTTCCTGGGGTGTCAAGACTTCGTAGAGTTCATGTTGAAGAACAGACTTGCCCTTTGCAGTTAGGTGAATTCTATCTCTAGCCATTAGTGTGTTGTCCATCAAAATCTGCTTATCAATAGACACGAAAGAATAATTATGTGAAATGCACGCCTTTCGCAGCAGAGAGTTGGTGTGCACAATCTTCTTATCGGTCTCCACGTTATTACTTCCAAATCTTGGTAGCAAACTGATGATAGAAAACTTGCTGTTTGGGCACACCGCACTAATAGAAGAAATACTGTCCAGTAACTGATAAACAATTCTATTTGGCAATTCGACGACTACATCATTAGCCCCGACGCATAAAATTGTTGACTGAATGGTATCGCCCTCATCCAAGATATGTTGCAACTTAGTTGGGAGATCACTAGCTCTAATACCTGGAAAAGTCTAAGTTTTGGCTTCAGGGTGGTTACTGCCCCTCAAACCTCTAACAGTAGAGTCGCAATAATAAGAGATTTTGCTAGCCATTTAGAAGACATAGATTTAATTTCATCAGACCATTCATGGCAATCCCATGGAAAGGGGTCACGGTCTTTATGAAACGAAGTTTGGCTGGTTTCCCGTTTTCTTTTACTGTTCTGTTGCTCACAAACTATGGAGACTGCACTGTCATCGGAAGCACAAGGGTCTAAGCCGGATTGCTCCGGGGTCAAAGAGGTTGGCTTAGGCATTGTAGGATCAGCACGTTTCGTCTTCTTTCTCCCGCCTTTGATACGACGAACCGTTAAATTTTTATGAACAGTATTGGTATTGGCAGTAGGCCTTTAGCCTAAGCGTGATTTACCCGGGTCCCTTAGGTACCAACACGTGAGTTACAAAAAAGACCATAAGCAGAGTTACAAAAAACACCATAAGCCTCTATAACATATATCAAACTTCCCTTTCGTAATAGATATTCGTACTTTGTCCCCTACTCGTAAAGGAACCTCTTTTTTCTTTGAAGTTTTCTTAGACATAGCACGACCGAGTTGTTTTAAGTCATCGCCGTACAGTTTCTGCCACAACTGTCTATGATTCCTTAAAGTTACTTCATTGGGCGTCATACCAGTTGTGAAGTGCCTTGTGTTGTTGTAAGAATTGATAATTTTCTGGATGACAGGGACGTACTGGTAAAAGTGCCTTTAGCCGTGAAGTACCTATGCAATCTCGCCTTAAGTTCGTGCTGGTACCGTTCAGTTTTCGAAGTTTTCACATCGTCATTTTCCGTAGTATAGAATTTAATCCCAATTTCCTTAAAATAATCCTGCACTTCCTTTGCTCTGAACTCGTTTCCCTTGTCCGAGGTGAGATGGGCCGGCGGGTGAGACATACGTTTAAACATCCTCTTAAACGCTAGCAGTATTGCGGACCGAGTCTTGGTTTTTAAAATTTCTTCCCATACTTTTCGACTAAGCCCATCCATGCACGTTAAAATGAATCTATAGGGTTTATTGTAAGGTCTTAAAGACACCATATCGCTTAGGTCACAGTCCATGTAACTTCCTAACCCACCGACTATAATCCTGTTACGTTTGAATTTATATCTGGTAGGTCTATGTTTCGTATAACTGTGTTGCTTTAAAAGCCAATCTTTAATTTGGGCCAAAGTGTACTTTTCACCATTCCTTTTCACCTGAAGGTATAATATAGGAGCCAGCACAGTAACTGCTGGCTTCCCCAGGGCTGTCCTAATAGATCCTGGTGAGGTAGGCATCTATCGTCATCTCAAACAAATCGTTCCGATTCGATATTAGGCATCTTGCTAGACCGCGTTTAGCTACTCTCGGTAAAATCGTTCGTGTTGGCAATCTCGTTTTCTTTTTCGTCGTCGTCGTTGAAACTTCCTTGTAACGACAATGTAGGAGGTCCTACGGAAGGAGTAGGTGTGGTGACTGCTGGTGCTGCTGCTGCCGTCGTGGTGGCTGATGATACTGAAGTGGAAGTGGCGGGGGCATCAGATTTTAACCTGAATTGATCGATATATTGGTCCCTGTTGTTCCAACTGACCAATAAATTTCGCTTTAGGATCCAAAAGTATATCGTCAGAGTTTAAAATATTTTCGATTCGGTTTTGGATATTAACCAATTTCGAATAAATAGCACCTTCGGGTTGATATAAAAATCCGTGGGGTTGCGGGGCTGCTGCTGTCGATGACGAACCATCGTTGTTGTTGTCCTGTTGTTGTTGGTATTGTTTATACGCATCCTCGGGGATGAGGTACATTTTCTATAGAGAAGAACTCATGTTTTCTTCTTAGTTCCCACCTTTGAATATTCCTCTGAGGATAGTTAATGTTGCGGGCAGTATCCAAGGTAAAAATGGACTAGACTATAACTTTCTTGCGATTCTTAAACGATGCTTGTTTGTTTCCCAGCAACCTGTTCTGCTATATTTTTGTAGCTTGCATCGGGTGGCAAGTGACACTTTGACCCTACTTTGTAGTAAATTCAATGCAATTACTGATATACAGTTAATCTGAGACTTGTCAGCATGCTTCAGTAGATTTTAGCTTTGGTGTTTACTAATTTTACACAAAGCTACTAAGAGAGCACGATGTTTTCGTATATTCTCCATCGATGGCGTTACACGTAATAAACTAAAGTCGGCATTTCATCGGGAAATATAGATGTTCGTAGTCTAGTAAACTCGTTTGATTTAGGGTGTAAATCCACCACTAGGTACACGATTTTCTGTCTCTGTATCGTGTCGTTAAATGCGGCCATAAACTGCTTAGTTTTAGAAGGGTAAGCCTGAGTCGAAAAAGTCATGAGTAGGTGTTTATCTCTTAAATTCCTTAAAAGTACCACATTCTGATCATTAAGAGCGATATCCCTTTGGTTTTTACCTTGCGAAAACATGTTCTGGGCCAAGTAAAATATAGAAAATTTCGAATGTCGGCCGTGCCGCGTGAACAGTCTGCAATATCGCTACTAGAGGTCGCCACTGCCGTAATTAAATCATCTATCACAAGAAGTTTGTTGATATTAGGATCGTAATCGGATAGGTTAGTAGGCAGACCTCTATGAAATCGTATCTTATCCTTTTATTTTTTCATCCAGGGTTGATAATTGGGAAAATGCCAGTGTATTTCCTCGATCTTGGCATCGACCATAGTAGGTAAGTTGTCGATAAATTTCAGAACCCAAGACGTTTTTCCTCCGGGAGTTGGAGCGGCAATGACGCAGTTGAAAGGCACGTGGAATTCAGTGAACTCAGGTACGAGTGTAGTTGTTGCTATGACAACTAACGTTTTGTTGTTGTTGTAACAGCGGTGGTAAATAAAGCTAGGTAAATAAGTAAGGAATACGTTGCAAGAGCCAAGCTCCGAAATTAATAAGTAAAAATAAAACCAAGATCAAGCTTTTACTAATACCGTATCTAGGGTCGGTGACAAATGAAGACGTTGACGAAGATGTCGACCGCAAGAACCGTCCATTCCCAACGAGACCTACTAACAGACTGACTGTCTCTACTTTCGACTAAGACTTATTAAACTACCTAGCTAGACTAACCATCCAAAGTTATATATACCTTTTGCGTGTGGGGGAGGGGGGCCCACACATGCGCGCCCAACCCAGCCAGCAAAAAAGCCTTCGTCAACTACTATCTATAAAATACAATGTGTATAGAAGCAACACCTTCCTTAACTAACTTTTGAAACCAAAAATCCTCGCATTGGTCTTTAAAGAAAATACATTCGCCGGCAGTCAATTCGACTTTACGTAATTTCATTTTAGCTTCGTTTTTACCCCAGTACAATGTCATTAAAGGTACTCTTTGTCCTAATACCGAACCGGCTTATTTTTGGTGATTGTCATAGGGCCAATTGTCGACTCGACGATAGTATCTAGCAACGGCACATTTTTCGAACGGTTGGCCGTTGCTGGAGAAATACTGACTGACTTTAACCTTCAAATCTTTCAGGAGTCGAGTCATTTCTTTTTCTTCTCCACCATACACGGTACATTGTTTATTTCCAGCCCAACTGTCCACGTAAGGACCCCAATTAGTTTCGCGAAGCAAAGTGTCGTAAATCAGTTTGGCTTCGGCTTGCGAAAATAGTTTCATAGTTTTTAATAACCCGTCTTCTCTAATGGGTTCAAACCACGTTGCCTCGTGTTCTTTGTTGCTCCTTCTACACAATTTTGCTAGTGTAGTAGTAGTCATCTTCTTCTTCTTCTACGACTGAAAACGGAAAGAAGAAAACTATTCAAGTAAGGTCATCATCTTCGTTTTCTTCTTTTTTGTAGAAATGTAGAGGATGAGGAGGCCGGGCCTGGAGCGTGAGAAGACAACGTGAATCGTATCTGGACTGTCGCAACCTCGAAACTGTAGACATTTGCTTCTGTCTTTGAAAGAAAATCAGTCACCAGTGCTCAATTCTATTTTATGTAAGGTTAGGTTATTTTCGTTGTTATCCTGGTAGATGGCTACGGTGGGAGCAGTCACAAGTATTAGAACTAGCGTACCCTTCGTGATTCTCGCAAGGCCAAGAATTTATCTGCCAATTGAATTTAATAACGTAGCATTCTTCAAATAATTCTCCGTTGCTCAAGAAATGTGGCGATACGACACGATTCAAGTCCATTATAAGTGGGGTCATTTTGCTGTTGTTTTTATTTTATTTTCGGCCGTACTTGGTGCACTGAATATTCTCCATCCATTTGACGTGTGGACCCCATTAGTTTCCTGATACAAAGCTGTATGGCTTCGACTCGCATCGCCGCTCGTAAATAGTTTTAGTTTTTAACAATGCGTCCTCTCGCGTTTGATGAAACCATTTTGCTTTGTAGTAATTGTCGATCCAGTACGAACACAGTTGCGCCAAAGCAGCCATCTGGAATTTTTAAAAATGGTACGAATGTAAAGGATTCAAAAATCGGCGGCTGGCTCTTCTCGCAAATGCCATTTAGTGAAAGTTAAAATAAATGCGGGATCTTTTATTGGAGGCCGTTGTGGAATTGGATGTTTGTAATATCGATTAGTCGGGTGTTTGATCACTAATAACGATGCTGGATCCACAGCAATGCTAAATGATGGCCTCTCACCTACGAAGGTTCGAACGTGTTTCATGGTGTAAATACGTTTGCCTAAAGCCAAGAAGGCGACTGGAGCCAGTATATCGAAACCCTCTCTGTTAGTATAGGAATACCAAGGTTTATAAGCCATGCCACTTTCGAATTTCTCAACGTACAAGCAATCGAATCTTACTTCTCATAGACTCGAAACGTAATCCCTTACATTTTTCAAGAGTGGCGTCCAATTCTTGACACCCCCCCATCGCCGAAATCCACCGTTTCTTCGTCGTCCGTTAAACAACTGTACTGCCTACGTATCTTATGACCACCAACTACTTCTATCGTGTCGTGCGGAGGCCTTAAAATTACGATTTCAGCTTCTAATCCAAATATCAAACGTTGCATTTGAGTTTTAGTAACTGTGTTACGCATTACAGCTACATCGTGATGAGGCAGAAAAGCGTATTCATTCCTGTACATGCTAGCTGCCATTAGTCTTTTCGGTTGGAATATGTCCGAAGTCGAAGTTACTTCTTACATTCTGCAAATAGAAGAATAAAAAGGTTGCTAGTAGTAGTAATATGCTAGCGGTAGATACCTTCCTGTTTTCTTTCTTATTATGTATATACGTATACAAAAAGTGGAGAAATTAAAGTGGGTTTTCTTCCCCCTTCCATTTTTCTCTTTCCTCTCGCTCGTCGTAATGGTAACTGCGACAGCAGTTACAACCTGCAACATCATTACTAGAGCTGCTGTTGTAAAGGACAGAGTCACTGCCACCACCAGACTACCACGACCATCGTTGAGCCTCGTTGATGTGGAAGAAAAAAAAAGATCGGCAATTTATAAAGCATTGTTAATACTTAACTAAAGTCCCTAATTGGAAACCTAACCAAACCATAAACTACACTCCGATGAGCGTAGCCTGAACCGATATTAGTACCTCCTAAGCAAGCTTGGATTGTATTATCTGACAAGCTCGGTAATACTCGACTAAATAAGTCTAGTGACCCTGTCTCTACCTACCATCTTAAAAATGTTATTAAAAAGCAAGCTGTATTGTGTTAGTTGATATTTACAATACTTACCAATGATGAAGCAGTTCGGTGCGATACTTTTTTTTTTCTTGGCCTGAAATCGAATGCGAGTTGTAGATGTACACAGTTAGTACCCCCAAGGGTATGCAATGTAAGTTCGAGGGTCTACGTACCGTTTAGTAGCTGCAGTACGATACGTTTTGTTTTGACTAGTGGTTAACAAACAATTGTTCCTTCGTACAATTTTTCGTGGCTCTGTAAGGAAGACAGTTTCGCTTCCGCCAATATTTTCGACCATTTTAGAGATAGTGTCAAAATCTAGTACTTGACTACTACGGAAATTTAACATAATTTCTCTTACCTTAACCACATTTTTCTTACTTTCGTCACTCTGGACGACGAACAAGTAATTTTTAGATCCATTACTGCAAAAATGACTAATGTAAGCATTTTTTCCGTAAGAGGTTAAATCCATGGTTAGGCCTCCGAGACGAGGATGTTTTGTAAGTCGTACTGATCGTTTTTATTGACCTTGAAGACCGTACTATCCGTGTCGCAATAAAAAATACTGCCTGGGGCGTGCTCACGTAACAGCTTCAACAATCCAAGCCTACCATAAGCCGTTATAAAGCTAGAGATCACGACCGAGACATTGTTGTTCCCTTCGCTAAGATTTTGATTGTTCCTAAAACGCACAACGGCGATCTTGTGCAGACATAAGGCCTTAGGGCTTCGGGCAGATGACCAGGAGTAGTTAACGCTCGTTAAACCCTTTTTTAACGGCGATCTGGTCATTTTCAAAATCTATATCGCATATAATATTTCTGTCATCCAGTACGAAACTAAAGTATTCAGCAGCTGTATCTACATATTTGCTCGACAAATGGTCCTCCCGCTGCCCCAGTTTCCCCGCAAAAGAATTCAAGAGGCCTTTCGCTATAGTTCTGCCATCGGGACTATCTCGGATTCTTTCGGGGTTCAAAACGATTTGCTGACTGTCCTTTACACGTTTCACGCAAGCAGCTGTCTGTTCTACAGTTACAATCCTTCGGGCTACCCCGAGCACTCTAACTTCTGCGCGTAGAAGGTTTTCACGTAGCCAGTTAAAAGGCCACCCATACACGTTTTGGGGTCGTAAATCGTAGACTGGGGGAAATGGTACACAAACAACAGTTGTATTATTTCGTAACCGTCAGCTAAAGCTTGCTGCAATTCGACCGAAACGAAAACACCCCTGAAGCTTCTCTGCTCTACACTGTGCTCGCATTTCTGACCCTGAGATGGCGGGCTGTCAACGCACGTCTGACACAGAGTGAAATAAAGCTTATTTTCGTGTTTCAGAGGTAGTGATGGGATAAATAAGCCGCGGGAGGGTTTACTACAGCTTCGACGAGTCTGAAATATTTACTGATATTGGTACTACCATTGAATTCCGTTATTATTTCAGGATGCTCGACCGGAAAACCTTCCTGTAACATAACAGACGGATACAATGAAGTAACATCGCCAATGAGCTTTTTTCCTCTGGCTTGGCGACGTACAAATGACGAAACGTGCTTACACGGCCTCCTACATACGCATTTCTTGGACGAAGAATAGAAGGGTTTCTAGGATAAGCTTTTACGAAAGCTTACAATTTTAAATCAGTTTTAATTTCTTCTTCAAATTTACAAGCCCACATTTCGAAGACAGTAACGCCCGCAGTCTGTTCCAAAGCCTGTCGTCTGATCGTTTTTTGTCATACGCATCTTTAGCGGTTAACTGATTGAAAGGCAATTGTTGCTGTCTATTGGTTATATGAGGATACCCGTGTATGTCACACCCTAAATACAAAAAAACGGTACGACTGGTTTTGCAGTAGCCTTCAACCGAGTATTTGCCACATACCAATTTTTTCTCCTACATTGTTAACATGTTCAATAAATATTCCACGTTTTTTAGCCTCGAAATCTCGCCAAACTAAAGACTCCCTCGAATACTGGCGTTCTGTGTGGTAACCTTCCGAAGGTATGCAAGGTATACTGTTTCTTTTCAGAAACATAGTCCGGAATATCGTCATTGCGAGAATGCTTAGACTTATGCAGTCGTGAAACGGTTCCAGGAAAGGACAAATTTCTTGGATAAGTTGCCTGAATTTCAGAACGCATACCATTTGAACCTTGCCATCGTTGCAGCAATATTTAATAAATTCTTTCTTAAAGTTAACTACTACATTCTGGGCTCTTTGTTGGTCGTGCCATTCCACTAGTTTCTCCCTAGCTCCGCTTGCTAGGCTATCTGGATCATAAATGCTCAATGGAGGGATTGGGCCTTCGTATTCCATGTTTTCAGGATGGTTATATAGTTTGGGTAAACTACCTTTACGAATTAAAGACCCATTTAGGCCTAGGCTGCCAGGAAGCTTTGCTAACGAACGCGGTAGGAATTTGAGGGAATCCACTAACTTAATTCCTTCAACTTTTGCAGTCATGATGTTGCCACCGGAATAAATAACGCCAGTAGGCCTAATTCCATGTTCGATAGCCCATTTAATTAAAAACAATCCATCGAAAGAACTTTGATTATGCGCCGTCAATATCATGTTGGTGTCGTGGGCATGAGTTTCGAATATCCACTCGCAAAACTTGTTCAGGGTTTCCTCTCCGTGCATAAATATCTTACGTTTGACTCTGCATTTTAAACAATCTGTTTTATCGAAACAATACGTACACGCTACGTGAATAACTGCAAGATTTACTTTACGCATGTAATATTCTTTACTCGAAGAGTTCTTTACTCTGTCTACCTGTGTCGTTTCAAAATTGTAAGCGGTGATCTGCACGCATTCTCTCTTTTAGGGTTGGGGTAGGGGTTGGACGTGGCATCCGTGACCAGGATGCGACCATTTTTTACACACTTTACAGAACCGCTGCCCGCAATGATGAGCCGTTTTACTGTTTTCTACGTAGGTTAGAAAGCATACCTTGTATTTGTAGAGCGACTTACATACAGTAGCATTTTTTTAAAAACAGTTGTTTCGTGCAATGACGGGCGAGACAGTCTGGATTTCTGAATAAATTATTGCAAACCCCACAGGAAAGCCACTTTTTGAAATGACAACAGAAACGAGGGCTGTGGCATGCGACACATTTGTAATTTTTGCACTAATGTTTTTGTTTGTTGGCTTACGGTATAAGACATGTATTACAAAAATAATTGCTACCGTACAAGAAGCGGGGTTTCAAAATACCTACAAAATGATTTTCGTAACAAAACAGGTAACTCCGTTTTTGGTTAGCTGGCCCTTCGAACACTGTTTGCCATTTAGTACCGATTTTCTCGAACATAACAATTTAAAAATCGTTTAAGTAGTCCTGGAAACGTCTTAAAGCCATCAAGGTGCAACCTTTCCGTTTAACCGTCACTGCAGCATTTTCATGTAACAGTAAAGCCAAGTCTTTCTGAAGCGTCGTAGATCTACGTACCTTGTAGTACAGAATTTTATCATTTTCCGTGTATGATTTGCAAGTCACTAAAGCCCTAGCGAGGCATAGGCTGTCGTTCTTATTTTTTACTGGATCCACCGACTTGAGTCCACCACTTTTTAGTCACAAAGCTGTATCAGATTTAGATGCTTTCTTATTAGGAAAGGTCCCCCCTCCGGAAACTTTGATTTTAGTAAGTTTCATTTCGAGTTTGTTGTAGACATCCAGTTGCTTGCCCGACTAAGTTTCATCAAAAGTACAAAAATACTCTCAATCGCGAATGATTCCCTGGGATGAAATAGAAGAAACAGGTTATTATCTAAGCCTTCCCCTGATATCAAAATGCCAATATAATCCTGTGGTTGTATCCCTTCCAATAACTGCTCAAAAACGTTGGCTAGGAGCTCGTCCATGTAAGTAACGGGATCGAGCCCATTTTCGGTCAAATAATACTGGTCTACCGCATTAATACTAACGTCGAACACGTTCGTATACGTTGCGAATTTTTTGTTGTAACGCCCTCTACACTTGCTAATGCTAAACCTATAGTTTTTAAAGATTTCCTTGCCAGGACTAACGCAATCGCGAGGAGGCTACTTTGAAAATGAAGGTTTAGAGTCTGAAACTTCGCTCCCCTTCCCCACTGGTTCATCGTTTGCTGAGAGGTTGGTCGTTCCACTATTGAGAAAAACAAAATTAAAGCGCATTATTTTTACATTTGTAGAACGATGGTGCCATTCGCATAAATGCGAATGCTGGCTGGGAGCATTGATTACGCAACCTGGGCATTCGAGACGTTTGTCAACTGGTCCTTCGCAATATTCGTGCATGACTTCTTGGACGCATTTTGAACACTTGTCTTCTTCTTCTTCATCTACGTTGATTACTGTCGGAACGTTACTAGTGCTTGGACCCGGCTGGGCAAACTTGAGTTTTTTTGGGGTGGGCTTAGAGAGTCGCTCTTTAGTGGATGTTTCATTATTGGTTTCCTTGATAGCCCGCTTCCTAGGTTTGGTCGCTGGTTTGGGAGGGTCGCTTTCGGTCATAGTGCCATGCGTAATTGTTTTGGATTGGCGGTGCTAAGATGTCACTTATTCTCTGGCCTAACACGCAATTGCTTGGCAGATATGTCCGTCAAATAACGCATGTGCAGAATGTCAAATTCCGTAAGAGCAACCGAGCTGCTATGCACTTTCAAAATAATGTCGTCATCAGCCACTAACTGCATCGAAACGCGACCGTCTTTATAGTAAAAGCTGAGCCAGGGTCCCTCCAGTATATTTTGGCCATGAGATTTTGGAATTCTGAAGGTTGTAGTTGAATGTAATGATTGTCTATTTGGACCGGTTATGATTGTCCGGTTGGATTCTTAAATCGTTCCAACCACTCAACGGAAAGGAATCACAGTATATGTTGGTCATATCTATGGGAAAAAGAGAAATAAAAACCACGTGTCACATTTTACGGTTTTTTAGGGGCATTTTTTTGACCTCCAACTTCCTCGACCTGCTCGAAATCTTTCATTTTTTCTATCAGGGTATTGGTTACTACGTGAACATAACTGAGCAATCCCCGCAATTGACGGTTGCTAAGAACGATATACTTCCCCCCCCCCCTGTTTTTTAAAGATGTACCTGGCATTGTAGGTCGACCCTGACTGGCTGATTATTACTTTCAATCGTTCGTCTACCGTACGACCAGGCTCTGGTCATTACTCTCCACGTTCGTATTTGACGCAATTCCGTTCAATTCGTCAAAATCTTTAGCGAATTGCAACCATTCTGTAGGACTGAGAGCCACCCCTTTACGACCAGCCGTCAACCCAGCCGATGGTACGATAAATTCTCTTACCTGAACGTACAGTTTCCCTATAAACGGTTGCACTTGAGCGTAAAGTTCTTGGCCAAGAAATTACGTAATGTCAGTTTTCGCCGTGCTGTTACTTATACTGTCAGCCATGGTTTAAACCTATGGATATAAGAATGAAACAAAAAGGGGACCCTCCTTTAGATTTTTTGTAACCTTACGAAACAATAACACGTAACAACGTTGTCAAGACAAACCTTGTAATTACATTATTAATTCGCTTTTAGCGTTACCATGGCCTACACCTTGTCTGTTAAATAGTTGCGTACACAGACAACGAGTATACCTTGGTAATTCTAAAACGATAATTTTAGAGTTACATTGTTTGAACTCAACAATAATGAAAAATAACGTAAAGTAATATAGGCCTACCTTTCACCGTTGAGGGTCGTTCGTAATGGAACTGGAAACGTCTTTCAGGAGCTCGAAACGTATACATTCTGGCTCAGGCCATGACTTGTAGCTGCGAGGACGTCAGCTTCTTCTTTTATACAAGATGGATTAGTACTGTCGGAGGTAAAAGCCTATTTTTTTGGATCATTTACATGTACTGGACGAACGTACGCCTTCCTTGCACTTACAATTGTAAACCTAGCTATGGCCTCCAATTGGCTAGCCATAGTGATTGACATCTCGAATGGGTGTTTCGTCAATAAGCCTACCTTCCGTCATGCCCGAGGCTATTTTCGTACGACGTTACGTTCATTCCAGCCAATGAAACTACTCCGTGTTTTTAGTAGATCTCCTCCTACGAACGCCTTGGGCTATTCACTCACCCCACTCCTTATAAGTACACAATTTGTATTCTGGAAGGTTATTATTGTTTATAGTTCGGCCTTTGCTCAGGTATTTTTGGTCTGCGTGACGTTTCACGTAGGGTGGTAAATGGCGTCCATTTGTCTGGTGTTTGACGTCTCCTTATCATCAGGTATTGACAGGTGAGGCTGACATGTCTGGCTTTTCAGGAAAAGATCTCGGATGCAAAAAATTATGGCGCCTGTTAGTCGGTGTATTAATTTTTTAGATGCATTCCAGAAGATGGTTTGGTTTCCCTATTTGGTCATGGGTCAGTGGCGAGACTGTTTTTTTACCCGTATGGCCTCCCTGAGCCACTTTTTTTGGACTCTCGGCGCCATTAGGTCCCGTCTCCTGCTTGTAACAACCATATGTGGTATTCGAAAATGTCATTATTGAAGTCTGATTATGATTGTACGCACGTGATGGTATGTGGAGGGATGTGATTTTGTCATTAGCACCTGGGACATAAAAAAGAGTGACATTGTCACCCAATTAAGCGGCCCTAATGGACCGTCTGGGAACGTGATGGCATGTCCTTTTTTATTCGTCCATTTGTTCCCTTTTTTCCTTTTCTTTTTTGCTTGCATAAAGAGGATCAAAGGTCGAATATTTCTAATTGTGGGTGGGCTTTTGTCCCACGTGATATCCACCCATAACGGATTTTAGCTACACTCTCCAATTCCACTAACACTCGTCGTTTCACACACTCCAAATTGTGATTGGTGACGGACGTGGAGTTCGCAATACAGGCTGCTACGTGAATTGTGTTGCCGGTAACTCGATGGTGGTACATACACTTTCATACATTTGTTAGCTGTTTTTCAGGTATTTTATGCATGTTGGTCTGCCTTTTTATTACCGTTTTTTATTAGGATCCCCAATTCTTGGAGGCATGGTCAGATCCCTTGCCTCCACAGGTTGGAGTGTTTTTATTTTTATATTTTTTAACGTTTTTGTGATCAACAGATGTATTATCTGAGCAAGTTGACAAATGTATAATTTGTATTTTTCCCTCCATCGGACACCTTGCCTCACACACAATCTCAATGTCTGTCTACACGGTTTTTGTTGTCAAGGTCAATCGTGAGGGGAAGCCTGGTCTTCACGGCCAAGGACGAAACAACGAGGTCGAGCTGTTCGATAAGCTACACGACTTACTTTCTGTATTATTTGACGAAAGGTAGGCCTATCTCCACGAATGGTGGATGAAAACCACTTTATACCCTCTCATCTTTTTTTTGACTTTAGGCCTACTAACGTTCGATTTCAGGAAAACAAATGCCTCGTACCAAACTTCATCATCATTGGCAGTGGTACGTATTGTAAACAGAAACTAACAAAATATAGGTTGTTTTTAACACTTTAACGATGATAGGTAGTTACAGGGACGCTCGACTTATTTAGTCGTGTATGACTGAGCTTGTCAAGAGACGCAAATCCAAGCTTGCTCGGGAAGTACTAATATCGGTTCTGGCTACGCTCATCGTAGTGTAGTTTTGGGTTTGGTTAGGTTTCCAAGTAGGGATTTAGTTAAATATAAACAGTGCTTTATAAATCGTCGATCTTCTTCTCCCACATCAACGAGCTCAACGATGGATGGTTGCGGTGGTAGGATGGAGGCAGCTCTGGTGGTGATTGTAGCTGCTGCCTCTCACTGCTGCAGTCGTTGCTAGTACTAAAACATACAACATGCTACGTAAGCTACATACATGATCGTATGAGTGGAGGTCGAGCAAACAATAGATCTGTTTACTCGCCCGCCTAACCTAACCTAACCTACTAGGTTACTATACAAGGTTGTGTAAAGGACTCTGTTTACACACCTGCATAGGCTGTGCCTGTCTAACACACATGTACCGTTTTTACACGCCCGCATGTTTGAATCTAACGGAGACCATATTGTAACACTTCTATTGTAAACGTAACAGTAACCTGCCATCGGCTGTCTACCCTGCATACCCCCTCTGACAAGCTTTTATGTACCTTGCCGACCCTAGGCTACTGTCACGGTTACAATAGAAGTGTTACAGGCCACCAAAGACATACTAACAATGGTTATAAGAATACTTTCGTACTTACACGCCCTACCACGCCATTCCCGTTACATCCACAGGCTGTAAACCAGAAACGGTTATACAGTTCATATCGTACTGCAGCCATTCGTCAAATTGCATCGCTGAAAGCCCTACCGCTATATCGGTATTGGTGAATAATGAATTTGGAAAGTAACATGGGGATGAGCGGAATAGAAACTAGTAACAAATTTACAACGCTATTGAGGTCAAATTTTCTATTGAAAGCTGCGTAGTTGACATTCCTACACAACTTAATTTTTATCAGGTGGGTCATTGCCTCCATTTTACCACTATTTAAGATTTCGTGTTGCATTATTATTATTCCCCAAGTACCTGACTTATGCTTCAGGACATAAAACACTTAAGCTATGTCTAGATGAACCGAGTTTCCAGTTAGCACTTAACCGGCTTCTCTCCTCATTAACTTTAAATTAGGCCTATTAAATTTAAAGAATTTTAATGTCACTTAAAGTTAACAGCTCTTGCTTTTTCTCTATAAAATGTTTCATACTACAATTTTGTCCAACACTACAAGGAATGCTAACTTAGCCCATGCCTGACCATCTAGGTCATTTTTAATTACTTTTGCTTCTGACAATTAATAAATAAATCTTTTTAAACTATATTTTAAACCAAACCAGTCTCAGTCAGCGGCAATGCCTGACCTCAAATAGATGGACCCTGTTAGATTCGCACGATATCTTTGACATGCTCTAAAATTTGCATTGCTACCTCTAATTAAAGCCCCAATACCAAAATGTTAAAATTCCGCATGTATCACACTTCGACCACTTGATGGCTAACTTATTTGTATAATACGTTTTTATTTATTAGCTTTTATATAAGAAAGTGGCTATTTACAGGTCCTGTACCTGTAACCAAGTTACTCTATACAGGAAAAGTACTGGTAAACAACTGCCTATTAAGCTATTGGGTATTTATAGGTACTTTGTTTACAAAAAACTTGCTCTATAAAAGTACTGAACCATCGTTTTTCAGACTATATACTGATGCAATACTGAGAAAGAATAATTATTTTGATATTGCAATTTGATTTGACATTACAAACGGTCCGGCATAAGCAAACAATAACAACTACGCTGTACTTAAAATTAGAACGTTTTTCAGGGATTTCAAACCCACCATTCATGAACACAGATTACCGAAGGTTTTAGCAGTTTTCGTGTACTAGAAATTACATTGACTTCAAGGCAAGTACAGTATTTTAGTTAACATCTTTTTCAACTGCTGTTGGATAGCCATATCCCTGAAATAATCCCCCTTCGGGCTCTTGATGCTTTATAACAAAGCAAACACCACTGCTACAGTGTAATGTTCAAAAATCAAAACACGTGTTGGTAGTCCATGAGTCATAAGCGCATCCTATAATTTTTTTTGTAGGAGAATGCACAAAAAATTAGGGTCCAAGAGTTCAGCTAAGAGGTCTATTCAGTGTTTTTGGGGTAGGAGGAGGGAGGGTGGGTACTTATACACTTTGTGCCCTCTTGCCATACCTAGGTGGGTGGCGGGTGCCCCTGGTGGCAAAAATCGTGTGCTACCCCAAGCCTGCAAGAGCGTGTAACCGGTAGCTATGTTAAATCGTCCTGAAGGTAGTCTCAAAACACCCAGAAAATTCCAGTACCACCGACCAAAGCAATGCACCGCCACGCAGTACCGCCTGCCCAAATCCAACTGGCACGTGTGCTGCCGAGAATTCCCCCATTGTTTCTAACAATTGCTGTACAAAGTGTCGTTACAAAATTTAAAATGGAAATAATAATCAGCCAACGTTAACGAAGTACAGTCGTTAATTACGTTTGTTTTCAATAACAATCAAAATTTATTTACCATAACGATCTGCTCTGTTTATAAATACCAAATGATATGTCCTTGTGGTAGCCTATTGCGTAGGTTGCCCCCAGCTGAGTAACGATGCAACACACAAATTAATGCAAGCACAGGAATGGACATCCTCGGTCACATGACCCTC
>JAHWFP010080310.1:43627-101119 GCA_023313725.1 Lithobius niger
AGTAAAGTACATGGAATTTTTCGAAAGCTCAAAATCCTTAAAATTAACATTTGTATAATTCAAGAAATAATTTTATTTTTAGTATAGCCTGAAAATCAATGGCTTCCTTACGATTTTATGTTTAGACTTTTAAAGCTTGTTTTATTTTATTTTACTTTTTAAAGATAACAATGGCTTTGTTCAACGATTCAACAATTTTTCTGCTGTGCTTTTAGAATTTTTTTAGTTTCAATACTTCTAGTCAAGAATTTTGAAGAATATTGAAGAATATTTGCAGCAACTTCGGATTACCGTAGCAATATGTAGCTACGAGTTTTGTTGAACATCTTTAGTAAACATCTTTTACTTGTCTGGCTTTTCATTGCACCAGTACATGCAAGACGTGATGTTTTGCCATGAAATAAAAAAAACATATAGAATTAATATCAAGGAATCAATTTTCCTTACAAGCTACGATAACATAAGATTTTTGTCTGACGACAACAGTTAAAACTTGGCCTTGTCTGTTCAGGACACATATAACGAGAACGAGACATTTTTGCCTGCATGGCATGATTTGAAAATAACTGCCAATTGGGTCAACGAATAACGTGTTAATTTCACAACAAAGTTACATCTTACATTATTTGTATTTTAGTTTTGTCATTTATAAATTTAAACGATCAGGTGCTTTCTTCATACGTTTGTAGCATCCCAAAACTGGTGAACGTTTTTCAGTTTCGATTTCCAAAGGAATTTCTCGCGCTGGTTAAAATGACTTTTCGTTTGCTTTTATTTTTAGTAACTGGTTTTGGAGTATGCTGTGTAGTGTTGGAAGTTACGGCGCTTTCTGTTTCTCCAATGTCTCCAAAGAGGAAGTCGCTGTCAGGCTGAAACAAAGCTTTTTCTACAACACTACTACTCTTGGTAACACTGCCTACTGGCTTCTCAGCAATTGGCTGAGCCAATGGACGGTTACGTTTATGACGGCTGTCGGATTTTCATTGGCTGTTGCCAGGCGTCTTGGTGCACCAGGAACTCAGGTGACTTGTCTGACCTTGCTGGAGGCATAAACAAAGTCAGCATACGGGAACCAATCGATTTCCGTGTTCTATAATTTGTAGGCGTGACAACCTCGTGAAAAGCTTTGGCAGTGTAAGAATGCCTATTTTCGTGAAGTGTTGTTTCTGAGTAATTAGCGGGTTGATTATGCAGTGCTGAATTCGTTGCATTTTGCGTTGTGTTTTACGGTTTTTTGTGTGCTAATTTAGACAACGGTTCGACAGGAATTACCGCGTCTTGGATGTTAGTCTCTACCTCTCAGTTCAGACATTGTAAATTTGGTGACCAAGTATGGCATCTATTATTCCTGGTAGCCATAACTTGTCAAACGTGCGGCTGAAGTTACGATACCACACGAGTGTGTGAATTTGAAACTTAATTAACGGGTTATGCTGTGACTCAGAATTTGTTTCTGTTGACGCTCCCTCACTTTAGCTATAGGATCCGGAAGCAACAAATTAAGACATGATTCGAATTCACGATTGAGTGATACTTAGAGTAATTTTACTGGATTCTATGTATGCATTAATACCAACTTGTATGCCAAGGCCGTCCCTTTTCGAAGCTTTGTAGATCTTTTAAAAATTTTTAACAAAGACCTCTGCCAGCCCATTAATCCAGGGCGAATAACTAGGCCCTGTTAGGAGACGAATACCATTGGATTTTAGCCAATCCTGAAATAAACTAGAGCACCATTGAGGGCCATTGTCTATAACAAGAGCATCTATTCAGCAGTGTGGGTATTCATGATACCTATTACTTTTTCAGACGTGATGCTTTTTATTTTGTGTACAAATGGAATTTTGCTATGGGTGTCAATCATAATCAAAAACATATATTTATCCATGGGGCAACAAAGAACAGCATAAAAACTGGCATTTGGGGTTGAGCGGATACTCCCAGGTGTGTTTAGGCCCTAATGTTTGGTTTTCTTTGAACTCTTGGCAATTGGCACAAGATTTTACTTTTCGCTCAATGGCAGCATCCATAGAAGGCCACCAAACCTTCGCGCGTGCAAGACAATTGGCTTAACAATTCCCAGATTAGTACTGTGAGTACTTTGTAAGTCTTTAAGCATTTGTCTTTTCAAAGCTGTGGCAATTATGGCTCGAAATCCCCAAAATAATGTGTTTGATTCTACTGTTATTTCAGTACATCTAGTGAAATATGGAAGTAAAACTTGGTCATCACAATGACTGGGCCGGCCATGGTAAATGTATCTAAATACTTTGCATAGAATAGGATCATTACGACTTTCAGCAACTAATTTTTTATTTCAAACTGGTTGGTTAGAAAGGGTTTCTAGTGCTAATACATTGTACTGCTCCTCCGCTTGCTCAAATTCCTCAACGTTGGGTAGGGGTAGACGTGACAACGCATCAGCAATTTCATTTGCCTTTCCAGGAATAAGCTGAAAATCATAGAAATACTCGTTCAGAAGGACTGCCCAACGCTGAACTCTCGCTGTTGCCATTTGGGAAATACCTTTTTTCGCACCAACAATCAAAAGAAGTGCCTTCTGGTCTGATTGAAGGATAAACATTTGATCGTAAACTTACTCGTGGAAATCTTCACTCCCCATGCCACGCTTAATGCTGTCTGATAAAAATGACTATAAGAATGCTCTGCCTTTGTTAGCTTTCTAGAGGCAAAAGCTAATGACCTGCTCTCACCATTACGCATTACATGCATCAAACTACAACCTACCCCAAAGGGACTTGCGTCGCAAACTAGCCTAAGCTTCTTTTTGGGATCGCAGTGGACTAGAATCTTAGACTTAACAAAAAGTTCGTTTACTTTTTATCTCCCTTGTCACAATCCTTCCAACAGATCCATTTAACTTTAGGGCTCAACAGGATGGTCACTGGGCCAAGTATATGTGCCAAGTTCGGAAGAAACTTTGAATAGTGGTTTACGAAACCTACGAAACTTTGCAACTCTTGTATGTTTGTAGGGTTAGGGGTGTTTAAAATGGCTTCTAGAACTTCTTCAGGGTTTATCATGTGACCAAGATACGTAAGTTCAGGCTGTGATAGCTTGCATTTGTCAATACGAATTTTAGCACCTGCTTCTTGAAGTGCATTCAGATGTTGGTTTAACAATTTGTCATGGGATTGTCCCTTGCCATTGACCAAAATGTCGTCATAAAACGGCATGCACTTAGGAATTTTGTTAGTAACCTGTGTCATAACGCGCTGAACTCTCAGCCATCTGAAAAGTCCTACTGCCAAGTAATCATTAAAGCAGCTTGAGACTCCTTATCCAACTCAATCTGCAAGAACGCATCCTTCAAATTTATCAAACTAAAGGTATCACTGTCTGATAGTTCGCTAAATAACTCAACGGCTGTGGGAACTGGATAGTGGTCAACCTCTAGTTGAGGATTAACGGTGGTTTTATAATTCCCATATGACACGTATGTCAACGTTCGGTTTATGAACTATGACCAGAGGAGTTGTCCACTCGGAAGCTTGTACAGCCTCCAGAATACCCAGGCCAACAAGGCGCAGGATTTCCTGGTCAACTCGCTCTTTTAACGCAAGGGGGACGGGGCGAACTCAGCGATATACCGGTTTCGTGTCAGCCTTTAACTGTATTTTGGCCTTGTAATTTTTGAATTTTCCAAAGCCGGGGCCAAAAAGCTCTGGAAACCCCTCTTCAATCTCCTTTGCTATTTGTTACGTAAACGTTTTGTGATTTATTTCATGTATGTTATTATGTTATTGTATTGTTTCGTCGTTAACATGGTCCAATTTGTTTGTTTGGACTCGACAATAAGTTTGTGCTGCTTTTCGAAGTTAGAAAAATCGTTCGTGATTTGTTACTAAATAAACACATGTAGTTTGGCATTGACGGAGCATGCGCTAATATCGTACTCGAAGATGAGTTCGGCAGTCGGTAGCAATATCCATGAGTCAATGCTCGATAAACCACGAGCCTTGCTTGGGAAGACAGACTTACGGCCGTACCACAGCTGCTTCTTTCCCAACCTTAAGTCTGAGCTTGAGTAGGGATCACGTCTTGAACAAAGGTTTGGCACCACAGTTGAGGATATTTGTTTACTCAAACACTGACTTGAAAGCCAATGCTTCAGCACAGACTTGAACACAGACTCGAGCACATGTTTGCCTCCACTGTTACTCCCAGGCACCAATTTGAGACTCGAGCATAGCTCAGATTCAAGTCCAATGTCAAGCCACGTCTGGTAGACTTGAGCAAGCGATTGTTGCCGATGGACTCATTTTCGTTGGACGAACATCTGGAGCAAATGGACCAGGGGCGTACACACGGGGGGGGGGGGGGGTGGCTCTAGATGGAAAAGTGCCCTTTTTCTGAAAAGAATCGCCAACATTCACTGGAGTGGTGATGTAATAGAGCCAAAAAAAGTAAACAAAAAATGGCAATAATGGCTAGGGAAAGTGGTGCAAAGAGGGGCAGAAATGATTAAAGTCCCAAAAGGGGGTCAAGAGGGTTACAGTGAGGTTAAAACTTCAAAGAAAATAAGTCCTCAGACGTCAGTTGCCTTGCTCTCTTTGGTGCCTGTGCACTTCCCTGAGTGGAACTAATCCATAGTATAAACTATTCCGTAGTTGTGCAATGGGTATAAAATTAGAGCCTAGAGGACTATGTAAGCCAGGCGCTGTAACTAAAGACTTCAAAAATAACTAAACCTAAAAAGGGACACACACAAGGAAGATTGTTCAGCCTTTTTCATGTAACAAGGAAATTGTGACGATACAAATCCCGTGTGCTACAGCTTGGTTGTTGTATAATAATAATAATAATAATAATAATAATAATAATAATAAGACACTTATTGCCACATGTAAGAGGCAATGCGAGAGGGAAGGATATCAAGTTAATGCCACTAACTCCCCACCGCAAGAAATAAAAAAATAAGTACAGTTTCTACAATGAAAGCTACAATACAATTTCAAAAAGCATAAGAAAAATGCATAAAACAAAAACGGGTGACAAAGGGCACACAAGTCACAACAGGCTTGAACTACAATCAAGGGCAGTGTTCAGGTCTCGACAGAAAGGCCTTAAGGTTGCAGTCGTTAATCAGCCTCTTAAACATGGTTACCGAGGAAGCCGAGACAATGCTGTCGCTAAGTGTGTTCCACACTGACACCACCCTAAGAGAAAAAAAAGATTTTTTTTACAGTTAAGTTTAAATTTAGGGGTCACAAGCTTGAGACAGTTGCTCCTGGTACGAATATTGGTGCTGAATTCCAATAGCGGTAGATCATGTGGTAGCAAGCAGTGGACATTCTTAAATGTCAGGATCAAGTGTGCTTTTAATCTTCTCATTTCGAGTGAGTCAAGCCCAAGTAACCCGAGGTGTTGGCAAAAGGATAATTTATTCACACCGGGTAGTGTCTTTGTAAAAGGCCTCTGAATAGACTCAATTTTGTCAATGTCTTTCAAGAGACTAGGTGACCAAACCTGGCTCGCATATTCAACAAGTGGGCGGACAAATACTTTAAAAGCCCAAAGTTTGGTTTTCAGGTTCCCTGAAACGAAGCATCGCTGTACAATTGCAGCACGGCGGTAAGCCTGGGATGCAATAGTGTTGCAGTGGGTGGAGAATTTAAGAACGCATTGAAACCAGCTACCAAGATCTTTAAAGGATTCAGTAACAGTACTCAATCACTTGTTGCTCAAGCTGAAACAATGAGGGGACTGAGGGCTCCCGACAGAGAAACTTTGGCATTTGTCCACAGATAATGGCAGTTGCCCATAGAATATTTATTGTCCATAGATAAATTTGACGCGTACGTCATAAATTAATAGTAAAATATCCGTCGCGTTCTCTGCTTATCTGGAGCTCTTCCTTCGCTTAGGCTATCTCCCCTGATTTGTTACATGGGTCCTGTTTTGTATTTAGAAAGAAAATTTAAAGCGCACCTAAAGATCATAACATGAAAAGTGCACATAAATAAACACTGTCATGATGTTTCAGTCTCAACTCGAGACCATTATAAAGTGACAAAAGGTAAAGTAAAAAAAAAGTATGTAGAAAGAGGGAAAAACAAAACCCATCTTCATCTGGCTAAGTTGGCTAGGGTAAGTAAAGGGCGGGTCAGAACCAAATGCAACATAACCCGGGGGGGGGCGACAATTGCAAACATGCATGTAGGCATAAACGCACCTCGTTTGTGTAATATATATCTCAAGTTACTACATGCATGTTTTTACTAGTCCCTCCCCGTATCGGTGCATACGGTTCTGATCCGTCCTTTACTTATGTTAACCTGGTTTTGTCGTGGTTTTGCCTGGTACTGTAGAGACAGTGTTTATTTACGTAAACATTTTAGGATTTATTTCATGTACGTTGTTATGTTATTGTATTATTTCGTTGTTAAACATGGTCCAATTGTTTGTTTGGACTCGACAATATGTTTGTGCTGCTTTTCGAAGTTCGAATAACTGGGTCATGACTCGTTACTAAACAAACGCACGTAGTTTGGCATTGGCGGAGCACGAGCTGATATCCTACTCCTAGAGGAGTTCGGCAATCGGTAGCGATGTCCATGAGTGATTACTCGATAAACCAAGAGCCTTGCTTGGGAAAACCGACTTAGCTAAGTCGCCCTTTGTTTGTGCAGCAGTGGTACCGCCTCTGCTCAAGTTCAAACTTCAAATTAAGCTGGACTTGACTAAGTCCGTGCTTGAGATTTCAAAAGGTGGCAACTGTGGTAGGGCCGTAAAGGTCCGACCAAGGCGTGCTTCAAAGCGACTCGTTTTGAAACCCTTTGATAATATGAAGAAGCCAACACTGTTGGATGATGAGGAAAAAGCACCAGAAACTGTTCCATGCTCTCAAACTGGGTAGAGAAAAAGGAAAGCTGGTCCAAAAAATTTCCCAAGTAAAGGAAAGAAATCTAAACAGGGTAACAAAGTCAACAAAAATAATAAATTTATGCATCTAGTCACAATAACTTGTAATATTTTTCATTTTAATGTTAACTCTGATATGGAAGCTGAAAATCTAATACCTCTCCAACTTGTTTGTTCACATTGCATGCAGCTTGTTTAAACAAAGCTGATGGCTGTCAAAATTGCAAGGCAGACTGAGTAGACAAAATTAAAAAAGTGAAAAGCAGTACTACAACAAACTTAAGTTTTGGTGTCTTCTAGAATCATGTGAATCGGACTGAAATCGCTAAAATAGGCATTTAAATATAGCGTCGTTGCCGTAACGATTTTGACAATGGGTACTAATAGCTACTAGTACCAAGTTCACAAAGACTACAAACCACAAGGTAGTCACAATGTTCACCTTGTGGCTTGTAGTCATTTTGAACCAGGTAATGGTGGCTGCTGCCTCTAATTGTCAAATCCTTTACAGCAACACTACTACATGATGCCTGTTTTAGTGATAGAAATCCAAGTTTTAGTGATCATCCATTTAGATCATACTAAATAATTAATTCGGCATCATAATAATTTAGTGCACCATATCATTTGGCACTACGATGTTTACTTGCTATCCTAGTGATGACAGCAGATGGAAAACTGTATTGGAAAATTGTAAACATCAAGTTTGGTGTACCACTGTCAATGGCACTACATTGTTTACTTGCTCACTAGTGACGACAGAAATTGGAAAATTGTAGTGGAAAATTGTAAACATCGAGTTCGGTGTACCACTGCCAATGGCACTACATTGTTTACTTGGCTGACTAGTGATGATAGAAATTGGAAAATTGTATTCTATCTGTCAAAATCATTTCTACATACTAAAAAATTGAAAGAACACTTAGTTTTTTTTTTGTTTTATTTCTCTACTCAAGCAAAATAGTAAATACAAACACTAACAGTCAAAAAATGCTTCTAATCAGGTGGAAACATCGTAGTAAAAATCTGTAGAAAAAAATAATTCCACTGTGGAATCTTTCCTTTCATGCAGTCTTTCCTTTGTGACAGATCTACCTGGATCAGTTTATGGTTATTAAAAAAAACTGATCCTCGTAGATCTGCCACAAAGGAAAGAATGCATGAAAGGAAAGATTCCACAGTGGAAAAATTTATAATTACCAACCCCCTATATTTTTTCTTAGCTTTCCAAGCCAAGTTTTGAGTCACCCTTTGAATAACCTTTTTAGTTGCCATTATGAGTTGCTCCGTTCTCAACTCATAAGAAGTCTGGAACAGGGCAGATAGCTAAATGGGCTCGATAAGTGATAAATAATTACAGATGCAAACCAACTTCTGTTTCCTTTTGGACTAAAATTGCAGACTGCCGTAGCCAAAATTGACCCTTCAACCTTTAAGACCAAAGGCCAAAGCCCGATAACTAATACATACTGACAAGCCAATTTTACAGGCCACATCACTGTGACTTACCGGCAGAACTTCGGCCTTTGGTCTCAAAGGTCGAGGGTTCAATTTCCACTCAGGCAGTTGGACATTTAAGTCTAAACGGCAAAGGAAATAAGTTTTTATCTGTACTCATTTATGTCTTACTCAATGCCTTCGTTCCCTCCCATGTAGGACGTGTTGGCTTTTTGGCTCAACTTTGGCCTCTTTCATGTGGAGAGGGTGCTGTCTGTGCGTGCATGAAAGTGCGGATGCCAGCTGCAGGGAATTTGTTTTCATCTGAGCTGCACACAATATTATTCTGAACGCATATTAGAACAATTGTTGACAGCAAAAAATTGTGGGCAGAGGTGACTCCACATCTGGGTTGTGTCGAACCTGCATTATGTTCAATGTGTAAAACATGTTAGTGTGTTACTACCACACAGGAAACTTCTGACAAATACCACTGCTTACTCTACACAACGCCTGTTCAATCCAGGGAAAGCGCATGCAGTTCTCTTTCCAGAGCAGTTTCTAGGATGGCCTCTAGGTGTCACGACCTTCGTAGGGAACGCTACTATAGAATAAAGGCGAACTGATTGGGAAATTAACAATTTCTTGAGCGTTACTTTTTTTTAAAAGTAATAAAAATACGTTCCCAGTACAGGAATAAAGTTATAGGCTAAGAAAATAAAATCAAGTGTAATTAGCGTACCAGAAGTAAAGGAGGTAACTTTTTTTTGTGATTGCTCTTCACAGAAAAAAATTGTACCGTCGTTGGAAAGGTAGAAAAGGTTTTCAGGTTTTCTGTTGTTGATACAGTTGTGAAAAGTGGTGGTGGATAATAACGAGTGGAGCAAAGTTTCATTTTTAAATTGTTAAAATAAATGCAATGGTACTATACCATCGAAACATACCATTATTGGTTTAATCTTAGTGGTAGTTTAGTTTGGGTTTTCTGTTTTAACGAAACAGTAATGACACAGGAACCGAAAAAGGTTGTTTTGTTTTAACGAGTGTTAACCGAAATCGGTCATCAACCGGACCGGTGGGGGGAGGGACTCCAAGAGGAACTCCAAGCTTGAGAACTCCAAGAGCAAAAAGGCGCTAAATTTCAACAAAGCGACATGTAAGAATGATTGTAAATAGTGCAACAATCAGTTCAATAACAAATCAGATGAAGTTCAACAATTAATAAACCGATAAAATTAGGACACACTATTGTGTGTCATCTGTCAAGCGTCTGTACCAATTGGGGAAGAGGTTAACAAATTATATATTGCCAAATTATAGTATATTGCCAGGAGGGGAGGGGGGAGAAGGGTTGTGCAAATTTTTTACCATTATGTTATTGTAGGGAGGGGGAGTACGACTGAAACATTATTTTACTATATATTTTTTCTCTAATTCCTCTGCTAACTTCTGTTTACTACTTGACATTGTTTTTTTTTTGTAATCACTGGTCACTGTTTCTAGATATTAAGTATAGCTTATAAAAATGATTTCATGCCAAAAATATGAATACAATTAGTGGAAGGTGGTGGGGGAGATAATAGAGGTTTACATATTAACTAGTGTTACACTAATAAAAAGACTTTCGTAATTTCTTCTTTCCATTTAATTTTTTTTACAGTCATTATCATTAAACAAGTGGCTGCACATTTTTTTGATGACTTGAGACTTAATTGCACAGAAAAAAAAGAAATAATGAAAGCACGGTGGTTAGAGGCCTGTTTATATATTTTAAGGGATGGGATATTTTCTAAAGGACACAGAAAAAAAAACAGCAGCCCCCCTCCAGTTTACCGCAACATTTTTCACCGTCCCCCCCCCTCCCTCAAAATTCAGGTTATGGTGTTGATGTTTAATATTTTTATATTTTCTTACACTATTTAAACTATATCTTGGAATGCAGCAGTACGCCATCTTAAAAAAACAGGTAACCTATAGCTGAATGTCACATTTTGTTATCAATTTTTGATAATTTTTTCTTACGTGGTGTTTCAGGCATGCTTTACAAGAACAATTTTGAATTGTAAACCTGATTTAACCAATTTGCAGCACTTTCACAATTTCTATTTTCCTTTTAATGTTTTTGTAAAGTAATCATAATTACACACGTGGCTGCAGCACATTTTGGTGACTTAAATTGCAAAGAAAAAAGGTAAAAACGGCACATTTTGGTTTTCTTTCAAGGTTTTCTTATGTCATAAACCATTTCAAGAATTTATAGAGGGTTGAAAATATAATTATTTTATTTGTAATCCAGAGAATAAACAATTTCAGTCATACAAACGCTAATCTTCACACAACGCCAGTTGCGGGAGAAACCCTACGAAGGTGGCGCGACCTAGTGAGCGTTGGCAGTTCTACTGCAGGAGACGCATTTCCAGGGATTGAACAGGCGTGTAGAGTAGGCAGTGCAAATACGGACACTTTCCAGACCCGGACCCACTTCATGTGAAATTATGTAAAGGAATCATCAGTTAAAAATTATTGCAAGTTCATACTTACTTGAGGGTGTGGGCAGCAACCGGTTCATGTGAAAGTCGCCTTGGGATATCTAAATACGCAGTCTGTGGGCCAAGCAGTTTGACCGTGCACTTTTGCTTACTAAACATTTGCCCGTTAGATTTGGAGAAATGAATTAATATGTCATATTCTGTAATGGTGGTCATAGTTTTCAAGATGCCGCTAAGAGCTACCACTTAGGAATGCCCATCATGCCAAATATTGATGCTGGCTTCATAATACATATATTCATTATTCTTAGACCGGATTCATTATTTTTAGACCAAAAAAGTGTGCTGACAACCCTACTTTTAAGGATCTGGCCCACAGTAAAGTCGTCTCTGACAGACGTGGTACCCCACAAACACATGAAAACACACTTGATTTTGATTTTCAGCCGTCATATTTCGGCCTTGATCACAAACATGATATAAAACAATGAAAATTCGAGCGAAAGCTGATGTCAACAACATAGAACTGCCATGGAAGTTCTCTGTTGTTGACTTGAGCTTCCGCTCGCATTTTCATCGTTTTATATCCTGTTTGTGATCAAGGCCAAAATATATCGGCTGTAATTAAAAATCAAGTTAGTGTGTTTTCATGTGTTTGTGGGGTACCATATCTGTCAGAGGCGACTTTACTGTGTTTCTCCCCTACCCGCAATTTAATTCGTTCTGAGGATCTGGCCCATTCAACAGCACTACTTACAGGGTGATTCAGAAAGGATGAATCAGTGTCCACCGTTTCTCCCCAATGTGCACGATCGAGATCACATTACGTGGATGTGTAGTATTTTGAGAGGGCCATCTACACATGAGATCATGAATGACCTTGCACCATACGTTCAAGCTCATCACGACACTAACTTCTGCACCGCAATTCGTACGCTGCCAGTGTAAATTGGAAAGTTGTAGTGAATCATATGACGTGACTGACTGCAAAAACAGGAATTTAAATCTAAGCAGAGTGTAAATCAGAATTTAAACTTTAAATCAAAACGTGCAACAGAATTTAAAGTAAAGAGAATGTAATACAGAATGTAAAGCAATGCATAAATACCAAAGAATAGAGGTGACAGAACGACACAGCAAACCATGCTACATACACAGCATGGTTTGCTGTGTCGTTCTTTGCCCTTGAACAACTGCTTCAAGGCCAGGTTGTCAGCTACAGTCCACGGTCGTAGAACCTTGGACGAATGATTAGGTTAGAGGACATCCTGTTTCCACGTGCCGTCATGCTGCAAGCTCACATGTGCCGCATAACACTAGTGCCGCACATGGCGACCACATGAACCATTCGGACAAACAAGCAGGCGATCGCCAAAACGCGGTGCGTATTACACGAGCTAATTCTTGGAAATCCTACATACTATCGTTCCACTCAACCTTGTTGTGCATGCTGTTGACAAAGTAACGTGTGATGATACTTTCTATTTATCACGAAGTTATGTTGCAATTTTCAGTATCACAGAAAATTAAATGTATGTCGGATATACCATAGCGAGCGATTCATCGTAATGAAAATGTTTGTGGTTAATAGAACATGGTAAAGAAGTGCAGTGCCAAATGTTTGAACGAATTCAGGGAACTGATGGTAATTTCTTTTCTTTGAATCTGTGACGGACGGTCTTCAGTTGGTACCGTATATCCCAGCTAGAGGTTGGCCGAAAAGGGAAGAATCGTATTCGCTTATTCGCAAAAAAATATTTCAATATTCGATCAAAAACAATTTTTCCCCAAGTTTTGGCCTCCTCCCCCACCATATCCCGCTCCCCCCGAAAAAAATTAGTTTTTAATTAAATACCAAAGTAGATTTTAATTTAGTAGACTAGGCAAGGCAAAGCACACATACATAATTATTACAACTACAAGAAAAAAAAAGATGTTTTGATTTCAACCTCTTTCCCTCTTCTCATTCCTCTCCCTCTTTTCATTTGCAAGTGTGCCATACAAAATGCATGGACCGTTCCAGGCCGGACTGGCCATAGTGCCATGGGATACGCGAAAAAAGAGCCTGGAAAAAAACTGATGAAAATAAGCTGCGGAAAAAAGCCTCGGAAAAAAAGCCGATGGTGAAAAAAACCGCGGAAAATAAAGCTGATAGGAAAAATTCGCAAGACAAATCTGATGTAAAATCACCAAAAAATATTGCCTAAAACTTAGTTTCGTGTGCATTCATCATTCATTAATTCAGGAAAAAACTAAGTATTTACAAAATTCTTTTAATTTTTTTTCAGTTATTCGATATTTCCCTGCGTGAACTTTTATACTTTTTCCGGAGTGTGTTGTTCTCCCCCTCCCCTATCCCTGCACTCCTCCCTCCCAAATCTCCGTACAATTTTACTCTCCCCCTCCCATACCACCAAAAGAAATAGATAAGATGTCTAAAAAACGAGGAAATAAATTTTGGCAAGAGCAAATAGATCGTACGTAATAAGCGAAGCTTATAATTCCAGGTCTTGGTCAGAGCTACTGCGATTAGCCTTGCTTTTTAGCATGCGGACGTGCTGACAGCATTTCCAGCTAAGCCCATTGTCCAATATTACTAACACACATATTTAAAGGTATTATTTTTGTAAAATTTCCAACGGTTTTTTTTCGCGTGTTTTCACTAACGGTTTTTTTCCGCGACTTTTTTTTTCATAGGCCTTTTTACCTGCAGCTTTTTTCCATCATCCTTTTTTTTCCGGGGCCCTTATTTCTGGGGCTTTTTTTCCATCAACTTATTTTCCCAAGGCTTTTATTTCCATCAGCTTTTTTTACAGGCTTTTCTTTCCGCAGGTACGTAAGTATACCGGTCATTATTTATCGCAGTGGGGGGGGGAGGTCCAACAGTCATTTTTTGACCTCGAAAATGCCACTTTCAGCAGTCAAAATATCTGAAAATTCCTCAGCTTCTCCCCATGATGTGAAGGCTTACCCGGTTTTCTAGAAAAGCCACACTAACGGCCGTACCACAGTTGCCACATTTTGAAATCTCAAGCACGGACTTAATCAAGTCTAGCTTAATTTGAAGTTTGAACTTAAGCAGAGGCGGTACCATTGCTGCACAAACGAATGGCGACTTAGCTAAGTTGGTCTTCCCAAGCAAGGCTTGTGGTTTATCGAGCGATCACTCATGGATATCACTACTAATTGCCGCATTCCTCTTGGACTACGATATCAGCGCATGCTCCGTCAATGTCAAACTACGTGCGTTTGTTTAGTAAGAAGTCATGAACGAGTTATTCGAACTTCGAAAAGCAGCAAAAACATATTGTAGAGTACAAACAAACAAATTGGACTATGTTAACGACGAAAAATACAATAACATAACAACATACACGAAATAAATCACAACAGGTTTACGTAAATAAACACTTTCACTACAGTACCAGTCAAAATCACGACAAAACCAGGTTAGCGGATGTAAAGGTCGGATCAGAACAGTACGCAGTGATACAGGGAGAGACAAATAAAAAAGCATGTAGTAACATGAGGTATATATTACACGTACGAGGTGTGTTGATGCCTACATGCTTGTTTGCCCTTGTTTCGCCCCCCCCCCTGCTTATGATGCATACGGTTCTGACCCGCCCTTTACTTACCCTAGCCAGCTTACCCAATGAAGATGGGTTTTGTCTTCCCCTCTTTATCCAAACTTTTTTACTTTACCGTTTGTCATTTTATAATGGTCTCGAGTTGAGATTGAAACATCATGACAGTGTTTATTTATGTGCACTTTCCTGGCTTTATTTCATGTTATAATCTTTAGGTGCGCATTACATTTTCTTTCTAAATACAAAACAAGACCCATGCAACAAAACAGGGGAGATAGCCTAAGCGAAGGAATAGCTCGAGATAAGCGGAGAACGCGGCGGATATCGACATATATAATACGGAGCAGGCAGGGAATACCGGCCACGCCATTCCGTCGTACAATCAAGTACCCCACCCTGTAGTGCCATCTGTTGACGGGATTCGCCTTCAAATTCAGGTTGGGATACTTTTCCAACGTCTCCGAACAGATGGCGCCACTTACCAAATCTGCCATGTCGCCGTCTATTGACGGTCTTGGACTACAAGTTCGGGTTATAAAACACTTTTTCCAAAGTTTTCGAAGAGCTGGCGCAACTTACCACACCTGCCGCACCGTTTTTGGGTTCGTTTTTTTGGTATTGTTGTGGTACCAAAGCGGCCAACAAAGTTTTAGTCGCGTGGACTGTACCATTGTCGGCATTTGAGCTAAAAAAAACAACCCTTGTCTACTAAACCAGACAACTTTAAACCAAACGACGACTGGTTTTTAATTTCGAGGCCCAGGTAGCCTGATACGATGGAAAGGCACATTTATTTCCTAAACGTTCACTCCAGAAAGTAGTTGAATTGTTTTTAAGTGGGAGGCAAGAATGGATGCTTGCAACAATGTCGCCATGCACGGTACCGAGGTAAATTGTTCAAAGCATTAACTTTAATATAAGAGTTACTTGCTAACTGAATGCTAGATTTCTCAGGGCTATTTTTAGCCTTCAGTCAAACGTACGTATGCGACTTTTCCGGGGCTACACCAAAGGGTAAATGTCACGTGGCGGCATTTTCGGGGGGTGCGGGAGAGGGTGCCAGGGCAAGTGTGTGTGGCGGGCAATGCGCGCGCTACCAAAGTGAATTGTTTCAAAGGATTAACTTAAACATAGGATTACTTGCTTACTGAATGCTGGATTTCTTAGTGATAGGGTTTTTTTTAGCCATCAGTCAAACACACGCCAGCGACTTTTCTGGGCTGCACCAAAGGGAGAATGTTACGGTGTGACGTTTTTGGGGAGAGGGAGGCGGGCAAACGTGAATGGGGGAGGGGTTAGGAGTTTATGGATTGGGGGTTAAAGTAATTGTGGGGGAGAGGGCATATGTGGGAACTATTCACATGTTCGGTCTTCGGTTTGATAAATTTAAAACCAAAGACCAAACACCTGGAGGGAGGCGGGGGAAGGGGGGGGGGCACAACTAGTTTTACTATTCATTTATGATGTACTGTACGCGCTGAATTTATCAATGGATGATACAACAATCAAGCTATTAGGACACGAGATTTGTATCGGCACAATTTCCTTGTTACATGAGGAAGGCTGAACAATCTTCCTTGTGTGTGTCCCTTTTTAGGTTTAGTTATTTTTTAAGTCCTTAGATAGAGTGCTTGGCTTCCGTAGTCCTCTAGGCTCTATTAATAAACTCAAACTTAATATAATACCCACTGCACAACTATGGAATAGTTAATTACGGAATAGTTCCACTCAGGAACGTGAATAGGCACCCAAGAGCGCAGCGGCAACCTACGTTTTTCTGAGGACTTATTTTCTTTGGTGTTTTAACCTCACTGTAACCCTCTTGCCCCCCCCCCCCTTTGGGACTTTAACCATTTCTGCCCCTCTTTGCACCACTTTCTTAGTCGTTATTGCACTTTTTCGTTTACGTTTTTTAGGCTATTTTTTGCTTCACCGCTCCAACGAATGTCACAGATTTTTTTCAGAAAAAGGGTACTTTCCCATAAGCGCAGGGGCTAGAGCCACCCCCCCCCCAATGCGTGTACGTTCCTGGTCCATTTACTCCATACGTTCGTCCAGCGAAAATGCGTCCATCGGCAACAATTGCTTGCTCAAGTCTGCCCCAGACGTGACTTGACGTTGGACTTGAATCTGAGCTATGCTCGAGTCTCAAGTCGGTACATGGGAGCAACAGTGGAGGCAAACAAGTGCTCAGCAGTGCTTGAGCAGTGGATTTCAAGTGCGTGCTTCAGCAAACAAATATCCTCAACTGTGGTACCACACCCCTGCTCAAGATGTGACCCCTACTCAAGCTCAAACCTAAGGTTCGGAAAAGACAACTGTATTACGGCCGAAAATGCTTAAGTCTTTGCTCAAGCAATGGCTTTCAATGTTAGTGCTTGAGCAAACAAATATCCTCAACTGTGGTACCAAACCCTTGCTCAAGACGTGACCCTTACTCAAGCTCATACTTGAGGCTGGGATAGAAGCAACTGTGGTACGGCTGTTACTTTTAACTTCTTCTTGAATTTTAGATTGTTTAAAGATACGTCATCTGTTGGCCGATAGCCATAGCCTTTTGAAGCCGATTCTGTTTCTGGCTTAGCATGCTTGTTCGTGTTGTTAGCATACACCACAACAGCTTCACCACAACCATAACCTGAAGCTTCAGTTCATTTCTCTTTATGTTTTGGTACCAAAACTGTTGTGCTTTTGAAGATCGGCTCTCCATTTCTAAAACAAGACTTTACCTTGTTTAGATCACTCATGTACCTCATGAAGGCTTCTGTGCCATGATGTGAAGCTAGTTCAGTTAGTCTTGTGCATACTGAAAGGCAGTTGTATTTTTCTCTATTGGTTAAAATAAAAAAATTGTTCGCTCTCACCCATAGGATAATCACAAAACATGCTTTCATCTGCACCACAAATTTCTAGCTCTGCAATATCATCATCCGAAGGTATATATCTACTGTGAAAACATTCCCTGTCAAACAGTTGCCAGCTAAAACTTTCTCTTATTAGCAAGATGTGTCAGCATGGGGTCTGGCATTATAGGCAGAAAGTACAGTTGACAACAGTTCAGTAGTGGTGTAACTAAAAATGGAGGTTACTAACCTATCGTGTCATCATTCAGAGTGGAAGAAAAATAAAAAGTATTTTTTTACGTCAAATATGTTTTATTACATGTTGTAACAAGAATCTCAGAATTTAATCGTTATAAAAATACAACAGTTCAAACAAAAATTACAAAATGTGTTATTACAAGTTTGAATCAGAAAAAAAATAACATTGTTGATACACGTTATCGACTTTACCTTTTTTACAATGTATTATCAGGTATGGAATAATGTCCTTACGATAAACTCCTAATGCCATCACTTAATACATAACGTTTATTATCGTAAGCAGTTAAACACAGTTTGTTCTGTTCTTCGGTCACTAGCTGGTGAGTTTTACTCCGAAGAAAATTCATTTTAAAACAATATATATTTTGATTATGTAGTACATCAACGTAATGCCTGTGAGTTACTTCTTGTTTCAGTACACGTCTCTGTATACCTTTTCCAACAAGTTTGTTAACATCGCCATAAATCAACGAATACTTTTTAACTTTCAGCCTGCAAAATTCTAGAATGGGGACGGAACAAGTCTCGTCTTTAAAACTACCTGGCACTTTCTTGTTCCGGGTCGAGTACAAAGCATGATCTGTAGGATAATCACTCGTATCGTATCTGTCTAGATGCAACAACATATCTGCATATATATTAGTCGTAAATATTTCATAACATAAGGAATCAGTGTCTGTGAACAACAATGAAGCGTTGTTTCCATACAAGGTTTTTACACGTCCGTAGTGAAAATCAATCATTAAATACTTGTTCAGATCGAGAACAGTGAATGCAACATAAATTGGACGTCATAGAACCACTTTGGTTTTCTTCATCTTAAAAATAACAACATTTTCTTCAAAAACAACGAAATTTTCCATGTTTGGTTTTGAAGCAAGTTTCCTCCCTTTACTCTCAGTGGTTGCAATTTTAACGCTAACTCGCTTCCTCAGTTGTTCAATCGTCTTACCGTACAGAGAATTAGTCATTGTTTTATAAAAATCTTTGTGGAAAGCGTTAGTGGCCTGTTGACGTTTTGGCGTATTTAGTTCAATGTACGGGTTTAACCAAGCTTTCTGCGCAAATGTTGTTTCCATACAAGGTTTTTACATGTCCGTAGTGAAAATCAATCATTAAATACTTGCTCAGATCGAGAACAGTGAACGCAACATAAATTGGACGTGATAGAACCACTTTGGTTTTCTTCATCTTAAAAATAACAACATTTTCCTCAAAAACAACGAAATTTTCCATGTTTGGTTTTGAAGTAAGTTTCCTCGCTTTGCTCTCAGTGGTTGCAATTTTAACGCTAACTCGCTTCCTCAGTTGTTCAATCATCTTACCGTACAGAGAATTAGTCATTGTTTTATAAAAATCTTTGTGGAAAGCGTTAGTGGCATGTTGACGTTTTGCTGTATTTAGTTCAATGTACGGTTTTAACCAAGCTTTCTGCGCAAATGACAAAACACGATAAATCTTAGTCATTACTAAACATTGTGAAAGATAATACTTTAAGACTCTGTAATGAACAATATATTTTGATTTGGGATACATCAAATTCGGAGCGATTTTTCTAGAACTGTCCGAAAGGTTAAGAATCCTATGCAAATCTTGACAATAAGGTGACAGTTGCTCGTAGCAGATGAGCATTGATTCGGGACACAATGGATAATCGGGAGGCAGGTCGTGCAAGTGGGGGAATAATCCAGGTCCATTTCTAGAATGTAACCTTTTGCTGCATCGTCTTCTATGGCAAGAATGTCTAAATCATGGATTTGTTCTTCCGTCAACCACATAAAATCCCCAAAAGGTAGCACTTGACTGAGGCTCCACCCATACAGGTTACTGGCATCCAAATATATGATGTACGAATGAGGTTTTTCAGGTCAATAATTCTCACCTATAAATGGTTTATTGGCACGTGCAAATCGTTTCGTTACCATACTCACACCTCCTCATATTCCTCTTTTGATGAATAAGTGTTGATCGATGTTGGTCAACAACTCCAACTGAATCTTTGTCATTTTCAATGCGGCCGAAAATGTAAGACAGGGGCTGCTGTAGTAATGAACAGGATCTAACTTGTAACATTCTACACAAGTCTTTCTGAAGTCTGTAAATACACAAGCTAATAAAAAACAATCCATACGCAAATATAAATTAAAGTAATCTGCAAATGTTTTGCAACCCATCTCGTTCCAAACCTTTAATGCATAATCATAGTCCTCGTCACCGACACCTTCTTTAGTCAAACTAGAGAAAAAAGCTTTTTCCTCAAATCTAGCATAAGAGTCTAAGTATTCATAGGGAAATATCCCTTTACGCTTTAACAAAGGCCATTGCTCCGGATATTCATACTTGAGAATGTCAAGTTGGGAATCTTCCAGCAATGACACCAATTTGTCTAAAGACGACGGCAAAAATTTAAAAGAATGGAAGTATAATACATTATCAATTTGAATAGACATGTAATGTTGCACATTTTCTGTAACGGTTGAAATGTTGAACATTTGGTTTACCAAAGGTTGAAATACCTTGCATTATGAGATGCCCATCGTACCGGGTCAGAATATGAAAGAACACAGGCATTGTTTTCTTAAAATTGTATTTGATATTACACTGTGAGTGAGCGGGACCTCTATAAACACCCGTATAGTGGTCGTGATCGCGAACCTTCATTTCACCATCAACGATAAGTGTTTCACAAATATGACACAAGTTATTGTTTCGAAAGTGAATTTTATCAAATTCTGTCATTACTAATGGTTTTGTTTGTTTTAACAAAGCTCGCGTTTTTACATACTCATCATCGATGGCTAAGAGAAAGCGTGACACTCAATCTGAACCTCTATACAGTTCGCTAGATATCACCTCTCCTAAACAATCAATCATAACGTAACAATAACCACAAGGTTCGTGTAAGTGATATTCGTACGTGTTGGAATTCTCATCATTAGGTTTACATCCTTGTATAGGAGTTAATATTGACTCAAGGTCTGCGTATACCACAAATGGGACAGCCAACTGATTCGCAAAATTGTTGAACTTCATAATATTCTCCCCAGGTTCTGGCATAACAATTCTTTGTGGTTTATCTTCTTTACAATATATTTCATGTTCGTATAATCTACCTCGTTTGTGTTGAGGACACAAACAGTATGCACAAGTATAGCTATTGAAAACATTGTCCGATATCAATCGATTGAAATTCTTAATAAAACAATAGTGATTGTCTTCTAACAATAACAACCTTACTATTTCGTCTCCATTCCACTCGCTAATGTAGAGTGGATAGAACTCTTTGTCAGAATAACCATAAACGTTAATCTTTAAATCGTTTAAAATTTCAAATTTACAAACATAATGCAAAGGTACTGGATAAGAGATTTCGTCAACACGTAGAGTGTGTAACAAATGCTTATAATTGCTCACCCTATTAGGATGACTTTTAGTAGGATGTAAGGCGGCTAATACGGAATATTCAAAACATTTTTAATCGTAACACTTGACATTAACTATCGCCTTTTTATGAGCAAGAAAAGAATCTAACGGTTTGTAGCAACCTCCAGCTAAGGGATGATATCTCGCAAAATGAAGATCCAAGGTAAGAATATTCCACAAAACCCAGCCAGAACCTTCCTTTTGGTAATGCTCTAAACGTCTTAACAAGTCCAAGTAAACCTCTTTTAAAACATCTTCAATTTGATCAAGACGTAACACTGTGTACGGTTTTGTACATAAATAAATGGAAATTGTTTTCGAAGGAGGTTTGTGCAGTTCGAGCTTGACACTCGTCACGAGTTTAACTTGGTGAAGGCTGCTACACACCTCTTCAACTAAAAAATACAACTGCTCGTGTAAACTAAATAAAAATAATTCCAAATTTGGATAAAGAGTTTCGTCGTCTGGAAACACATAACTAAATCTTGAAATATAATTCCGAAAAGAGCTACTGGTCTTCTTGAACGAAGAGATTGTTTCACAGAGATAAATATCTGTTCTGTTCGACGCAACATGAGAACGATGACAGTGGCGGTTCAATTCAATTCTTGAAACAAACCCTTCATTACACTGATTGCAAACGTTTTGAGGAGCTGTAGGTGATGGAACATATTTGTGAAGAAGAAGTGTACGGCGGTTTTCAAAACGTCGGCCACAAACAACGCAGTTTGCATCAGCATCGGCTGGTGACAATTGCGTAGATGTCTCAGAAGACTGGTTCTGTGTCTATAGTTCGAACCACACGCTTGGCAAACAAACATCCTCACACGTTGAGGGCATCCAGACTTGTGCACATCAAATTCACTGGTGACAAGTCTTCAGTCGATTTGCGGAGTCTTCAGTGCGGAGGCGTTGCCCTCAAATAACCTTCTGGCATCTGTAAAAAAAAGAAAAAAATCATGTTACGAAATTGTAAAGTTAGAAAACTAGAAGAAGAAAAAATAATAATATATTAACAAAATTACACACTTTTGTCAGTCGTGTAGGGCGTTGTAACTCTATTCATGTGAGGTGATGCAAATAAAGGTGTGTCTGCTTCGATCATAGTAAAACGTCGTGGGAAGGCTACAGCTTCCGGAGGTTGACATCTACTAACAATTATCACCTTGCCTTTAAATAATATCTTTTGTTTTCCAATTTTGAAAGCTCGTTTATCTACCAAACAATATAGTGTCAAAATGGAAGACTCAAGGAGTTCTGAAGGACAATCTGGACTGTAGACATAGCGATCGTCGTGACTGACACCTGTAAAAGATGCAGTTGTCATGACGTAACCCAATTCGCAAATGTCTGGTAGTATCACTTCAACGAGTAACGTTTTACCAATTCCAGTCGAACCGTAAATGCAAACACCTTTGACTTCTCTGTCTTGCAAGGCGTTTGTTGCAAGTGCACTCCACAATGGTGTTGGTTCTTTTAAGAACTCTGTTTTCAACATTTCATTCTCTATCCTATTTAGAGTAATTTTTCGTGTCGTATGATAACTGTCGTAGTAAGTTTTAATTCTGTCGTGTAACTCAAAATTGCTCAGATCAAATGGGTCAAGGTGGCTGAATGACAGACTATCTTCACAAAATTGTACGAGCTGCATACCAAACGAAAGGTCGGGTAGGCTACATCCGAGAATTAAGGCGAAAGGATCAATCGTTTTTATATATTTTTTAATCATTCCAGTTCGAGTAATGATCTTTGTTGATTAAACCACCATCATCTTTAAACCCAGCGTGCATCCCCTCGATAAAACTTTTGATTGCTTCCATTTTACAATCCACTAAAATCCTGACCTAGTGACCTGTTAAGACGGTTTCGATGCCTATGCAGAGCATTTTCAACCTTATCATTTGCAACATGTTGTGGTATAGTGTTCTTTTCACAGTATCAGTTCCCTCATCGTCGGTCCCCTCCAGGCGAAATTTTATTAAACAGTGCGACATTCTAGAAAGAATAAAGAAAGTATTAAGAGAATGTTGTTTAATCATATTTTAAGTTTATTAATACATTTTACAAAATTGTACACATAACATTCACGGAAAGCTGTTAACAATGTAATCGGGAGTAACCCCTCCCTTGGTTCTCATATTTGTGTAAAAAATACAATAATGTCCACAGGTAGAAGATGTTGGTGATTGTATTTGAAACTTGTTGCGCTAAATCTTCTTTCCATTCCAACCACTCAAATACTGTAGAATGTGGTAATTGTTTTCTAAGTTGAAGCCAAAAGAGTCAAAAAACTCGGAAGTCTTAATTCCATTCTTCATTTTGTTCAATCCAATGACAGACCAATGGCTTCCCAACGAAGTGCACGTGTCATGATTGACGACTAGAAACGATTCTTTTTTATTAATTACAACAGGTAAGTGATTTGCGGGATATGTCCCCAGGAAATTTGGACATCTACTTCTCAAGATGTCATTGATCTGCTTCATGTTCATCCTTCCAGGAACACTTCACGATCAAAAGTAACTTCTAAAACCTTTGGTATCTCGTAATAAACCAAAACGTTAGTTGCTTTTACGAGAGCAGCGTCACATGTAAGTACTATTGTGACGACACCTTGTCTATTGAGTGAAACGTGAGAGCTTGAATTTCCGGCGCAACCATCCGGAGTCAGATCATAAGCAAACATACAATGTTTTGTAGCAAAATCTGTAATTTTGATGCCATTACCTACGTTCTGAAATGATGTGTCTAATCCGTGAAATAAATCATGTACGCTTGGATGTAGGTCATGGAACTAAAGTCGGGTTGTAGTGGTTTGTCTATCTGTTCCCCGTCTACAGTGAGCGATAAGTAGTTCAACCCGTGATTTTCAAATATCCAAGGGTCTTTTTTGTAAACACCCGTGTACGTTTCGTTGTCAACAAAATAAATCAAAACAAAAGACGGCACTTGTCCTTGAAAAACGTTGTCAATAAATGCTGAAGTCATTCCACTAGAGATAGTTTGAATTTTAATGTTGCTGCGAACAAAAAAATATTTTGCGCTATTTTCTTGCAGTGTTGTCATGTGAGATGATAGAATAGATGGGGAGGGTCTAACCTTTTTTACAAACAAAGCAGCTGCTTCTATTTGTATTTTTGGTTTTAAAGTACCAGCAGCAGCGTTGGACAACTTGAGCGGAAATTCAGGTTTTGATAAAACGAAACGAAACTTGACATTAACATTGCTCAATAAAAGTTTCGACAAGTTGCATGCTTCAATATGAATTTGCCCCATTAACTCTGTACTTTTAAAATTTGCGATAGCAGCTTTCCTGTTATCTACAGTATTCCACATGGCAGCTTCAAACTGATAGTCTTTAGCTGCATTAGAGTAACTGAGCAACGTTTGCAGGTAAGCTTTATATCGATAGATGTCGCTGCCTCCAGAAATCAGCTTCCCTTTGAAATAACAGTCCACTTGTAAAAAAAGAGATTGTAGAAATAGGTTAGTAGGCGTTATGAAAGCATTCAGTGCATCAGTAAGGTCTTCTCCAGCAGTGCTTACAACTTTAAGTTTTAAATAAATACAGGTTTGCGCCAAGTCCAAATAGTCTGCTGTTCCATCAATCTGAAATTCCATAGTTGAACTAGGTGTTGCAATAGGTCGGTATTCCACATATTGGTTGTGTTCTATAGACACTTGCGTTGGTGGAACTTCAAATATATCCAATTCTGATTTCAAACACTCACAAGATGAAGGATGAATGAAAGACACTTTTAAAAAATAGTATCTCAACCCGTTTTCTTACTTTTCTTCTTCTTTTTCTGACTAACTTTCACTGTTCCTCGTCTCTTAGTAGCCTTTGTCTTAGGAGAGTTGTGTATTCTCTTGCGACCGCTGCCAGATTGACTGGACTTCGCCTTAGCATCACCTAATATCTGTTCACCAGTCTCCTGTAATCTATCTTTTGCGCTCTGTTTAACATTTTTACCAGCAATTAAATCTTACGCAATATTACTTCTGGCTCCTAAAGCTTTGCGTCCTAAATAGCTGCCAACTTAACGAACGAAAGACATTGCATATTTAGATATACTAGCAAAGATGTTTGCCAACCCATACCCAGCTTGATGTCTAGTGCCTGAATACACGTTTAAATCGCCAGCCTGTCTTTGATAGTTAGCCGTATAAGGACAGCAGGAAGCCATTGTTTTACTCACGACCTTTTCCGCCTGCCGTGCAAAGTGACAATGGTGTGTCCTTGGGTATTATAACACTGTACGCGTCACAAAATTTAATTTTCATTGTTTGCACGTTATGCTGTAACAGCGAGTAATAACGGGGAGAAGTGAATATAACAGACTGGCTCGTGCCTAACTCTCCTACAACATTAGTAATTCTTAACAATTGAGAATAACTTGCCGACAGGTGTCGGATTTATTATATTGGTGTAAATCCAAATATAATCTGGAAGGTTGTTTTTATTATGAGGTGATGGGTTAACAGCTGTAACGGTTAATTCAGCTCAAGTTTTGTAAGATACTTTTATCTAGAACGACTACAACACCTCCCTTTGTAGCGAGACTCCCGTCATCGCGATAAGCGTAAAGAGGTAATTGATTTGGTTCAAAACCTAACCTGCGAGCCATTAGTTTTCCCATTAATAATCGAATATACAAATTAGTAGTAGGTCTTATGTCATTATGAATAACGTAACGTTTTATGCTGGTATTTTAACTAATTCTAAGCCTTTTCCTCTTTTCATAATCCAAGTCATGAAAAGGATGCTCTTTCCCCTTATAATTTTCGAATTTGCCACTCCTAAACTCTGCTATTTCCTTATTTATTGCCTCTACTAGGTCACTGGTTGTGTCGTAACTGATACCGGCGCTTGTGGATTTTAGTTTGTATTCAATGGCTGTGGGAGTCATTATATCTAAATTTAAAACATTTAAAATTACATCGTCCTCACTAGCTCTCATTAAAAAAGGTTTATAGTCCATTCTTAAAGGAAATTGCATCTCTACCAAAGCGACCTCATATTCGGCCGAGAGGTTAAGCGTTTCTGGGAGATAATTCTTGTAATGAGCTAAAGTGTTATCGGGAAAGACATCCATACTGCCATTAGACGGAAGAGTGACGTAGAGATTATCATGAAGGTCCATCTTGAACGATATCAGTTACCCAACTGTTGAATTTCGAACTCCAGCCAGCCCATTTAACGTAAAAATGAGTCACGCCTGCTTCTTTTCCCCCCTCAACACACGTTCTATTCTGTAAACATTATCATGTTTTATAATAGGTTGTAATTCATGGCTGTAAAAAGTATCTTAAATGGGCGTAGAATCATAATCCCTTAACGTGTAGACAGGTGTTTTGTAAAGTTTATTTTTAATTTTGCTGGCAATTGTAAATGTTTCTCTAGTCCACTTTGGGATGTAGCCTGGTGAAAAACGTGTCTGATTTTTTGGTATGCGGACCTACTGACCTACTTTCAAACCACTAGCGCCACCGTACAAATTTTTATAAGCTTTACGCTCCTTCTTTCTGGTTGTAATTTTGGAAGGTGTAACTTGAAGAGAATTATTGTACGAATTCACAATCTTATCCACGACATCTACATAGTTATAATTACCTGTATAGGTAAACCAACGAAATATTCGACTTTTCAGCATTTTTATCACTCTTCCCACGATACTCGCCTTGATTGAGCGATTATAGGTGTGATACCATTTAATATTAAGAGAGTCGAGTAAGGATCTGACAGCTACGGAAGTGTATTCTGAGCCCTCATCAGAATGCAAGTAAAGTGGTTTCTTGTCTTTAAACACTTTCTTTAAACCGGAAACCATAACTACTGCTGATTTGTTTTTTTAAAGGAACTGCTATGAGATGTTTAGTTAACACGTCAATTGTGATCAAGACATATTGAAAATTGCTATTAAAAGGATCATATTTCTTTAGGTCAATAAGATCCTACTGCCAAATGTGATCTTTTCGTGCAGCTATGAAAGGGTTACGTGTAAATTTGTGTCTAATGTCTTTATGCAAAGTGTAAGCCTCTTGAGATTTTAAGAATTCGTCTACTTGCTTTCTACTAAAACCATATTTTTTAGCTTCACCATACAGCCTCTCTTTTCCTCCTAATGAGCCTACAGGATTAAGATCGAAGTAGATGTCTTTTAAAGTCGCCATAACCAAAAGTATTGACTGTCATCCAACCAACTCAAATCTTTCTCAGTTGTTTTTTTTGGTTTTGGATGCTTTTTTCTCCGTGGTGTTACACGACCTAATAAAGTATTAAGAGCTTGCCAACCCGATAACTTGTTAGCAACACGTTTTGCATGTTTTGTACGCGAGAACAAACCATAAACTAAATCTGCGACGTTAGATTTTTTAATAGGGCGATCTTGGAATCATAACTTACCCTTTTTGTTCCAAGAAATGTCACCTTCCGGTAAACATTCAGCTACTACCATTCTGTAAATAATAGAAACCGTTTCTACCAATTCATCAATGCTAGGTTTTCTGGTCGATGCACCATCATCCTCAGTGTCTGTAGTCTCAGTCTGTTCTGGCGTGGTTTGAGGCATTGCAGCCGTTTTTAAAGTTGTAGTTGGAGGATTTACAGCGTTGCTAGTAAAACTAACTTGTAAGGTTCGTTTATTTTAGCCTGTTCACGATAATTCAAATACCGTTGCAATATTTGTTGATACAACATAACTTTCTGATGATCGTCAACATTATCTTGTTCTAGAATAATTTTCATTTGTTCATCCAACTCACTAAGAGGTTTTTCAAATGGTCTAACGCCAGGATAGTTCGTTAACATCATTTTTGTGTACATTATTAGCGTGAAAAATACTACCAATAAACTAATTTACAGGCGGGATCAGCGCGCTAAGAAAACCTTCACCTTTTTTATTTAACGTCTTAACTTTTTTTTCTGCTGACGCGTTTCGTAGCTAGCAATTTTAAAGCAGTTTTGTATTTTCTTAACCTATTTTTTTGATTGATACTGAAGGGTATTTTACCTCGTAGCACATTCAGACAGTAGCTATTTAAAACATCGAGCACAGTCGGACAGTGAGTGAGTAAGTTTTTTTCATGGAGCGGTGAACCTTAGATGATGCTAATAGCTCGAGAAGCGGAATGCAATGTTTCACTTGGTTTTTCTTTATTGTGTTATACAGACAATTGGATTCTGGGATAGGATACAACTACGATAACGAAGTGAGGGATCCGTCGTTGAATGGAGGTCTAATAACAAATGAGTGAATGGATTTCGCGAGGCGTCATTATATACCTCGCACAGGAAATTGGCGCATCCTAACTGCGACCCCAACGTTTTCACCTGAGACTGATTACGTGGATTTGTATCAGCACAATACAGGTCGAACAAACAGAAATGGTTCTCAATTTTTTATGAAACATATGTTGCACAGGTAAAATACAAAATATATTCTTGTGATGAAAATATTTCACAAATATATCAGTTGTTAAACATTTCTGATTCGCCAAATCACACATCTTGTCATTTATTAAAACGATAGTGGCTTGATCAGAGTCTATACCTTCTATCATTGCACGGTCTACTTTTTGAGATAATACTAACGGTATACAGCAATTCTGTTTCAAACGGTCGTAGGCTTTTTGCCAAATATCATGTATTACGAGACATTGGGTAGGTTTTGGAGTAATCAACTGTTGATTATTTAAAATAAGGTCAACCGCAAACTCTGTCTTCCCCGAATTAGGTTGTCCTGCAACGACCATCGCAGCTGGAAGACACAACTACAATCAACGCACTCCATTCTTCAAATAAAAACAAAATAACAATTTAACAGTATTTTATACTATTTTTAATCTGCACGCATTTTACGATACCAATTCAAATATGCAATGATAAAAGGGAACTGAACAGACTATTCAAACAGAAAAGAATCAAATTTAAAGCCAGTATGCAAATATGTTTCACGCCATCTAATGAGACGCATCTCAAAAGACAAATAATTCAGTTCCTTAGGTTGCAATAGTTCGAGCATTTCAGGATCTTTTTTACATATTTTCGTAATCCAACGCTTTCGACTTGTTTCACTGACGAGTGCACGCACAGTATAGTCTGTAGAAAGTTCAGTCAGTTTTAACAAATTCATCACTTTCTCTAGCGATGTTGCACTCTTGAAATGCAAATAAAGCCATAAATGCTCCCTCAGCTGCTATTCGGCATGTGACACTAACTCATATTTGCCACTAAAAAAGTGTCATTGTTGTAAAAGATTGTCCTCTTGCTAGCAAATTGTTGGATACGAAGCACACTATTCCATAAGCTTCGCACGTAGCTTTTCTGTAAGATCCATCCTACTCTCACAACAGTCTGAAGGCAACTGAATTATTTCGTTTTAAAAATGTTTAAAACACAATAAAAAGAAACTCACCCGATAATGTGTATCAACATTTCTATGTCATTATTTAACCTATGTTCTCCATCTCAGATTTCAATTTCGTCACCATGATATCGATAACAGGTGCTAATGATCTCAACGTGGAAATCAGCTTGCAAATATAAATTGTATTGTTTCCCATCTTCATGTTGGAAAACAATGTATTTCCGGTTGTTTTCGATCTGAGGATAGATCAGTATTTGGCCTTGATCTAGTTCTACGTGCATGTTTCCATCGACCACGTTTGTTTGAATAATGTCGAAATTATCTTTGAACATTTTCCATTGTTGCAGCGACAATGGAATAACGCTTTTGGATGGAAAAAAACCTTGACGTTGGTCTAGTGGCGTCTCTTAAATGAATAAGAATATTTTCTGCATATATGCCAGCATTCACAAAAGCGTGGTCGATGACACTTAATGGGAGAGACATTGTTGGCAATAGTATGGAAGCCATTTTTCTAATAAAAAAAGAGAGAATAAAGTCACATTAGTTTTTATTCTCTTTTTTTAAATCTACCTAACAACATATAAAAAAAACAATTGTAAACTTACCTGATTTCAAGTTGAAGACTTGTCTGACACTTTGAACACAAGTTGAACTCTTGAAGACGTGTGAACCTCTATTAAAAAGCTTTCCCTTTTTATATGAAACCCTTAATCTCCTAAAATCATGAGATGGCAACAACCGTTTTTTCCTGATCACGTGATTTTTTTTAGATGCCTAACATGTATACAAACCCCGAAATGGGAGAGAACGAGCTATAAGTAATATAAGATGAAAATTTTTAAATAACTTTTTTTTAAAATCAAAACGACTTTTCCCCCTCTTTTTTTTAGTATGCCGATGGTATCTGCCATCGTGGAAACGTTTATAAGAATAATGGCAGCAAGAATGGAAAGGTAACCTAGCATAGATTTAAAAAAAAAACATTCTTTAAAAAATATTGTTCTATTCGCTAAATCTTCACTTCTTTACAGTGAAAGAAAAAGAAAAAGAGATACAGATGAGGATGATAAAGGACCGGCGCCGAAAAAAAATAATGTAAAAAATTTAAATAAATGTAAAGAAAACGTCCACTTTCGTATATTTTAAATATTTTTTCACATACGTACTATTAGAAACCACAATAGCTTGACCAGGTTCGATGAATATGTCTGTCTTTGTAATTTCTTCCATTGTTTTCAAGTAACTAGGTTTGTGGAACGTAAATGGATTCCTTCCAAAATCCACTCTAACCATTAAATCGACATTCTCTTTTTCACAAAACAAGGAAATTCTCGTCAGCTTTGCTTTTCGTGTCATAACAAAACTAGCATCTCGAGCAAAAACAAACCAGGGTTCATTAAGCTGCGCATTAAAATTGAATGACACAAATAAATTATTTGTGAAATCGACATACTGTTTATTAGCTGCATCGGTGGATTCAATAGGTTGTGAGAGATTCTTTATCATTTTGTTTTTGGAGTCAAAGGCGTTACGTTGGCCATTTAATGAAAGTCAATTTTGCTTGCACCACCATAAGGTGGTGACGTCAATAGAGTGGAGAGCCGGAACCCCATTCGTTATTCTTTTACCGTTAGCTAAATACTTAGAATCGCCGCTTGAATCCGTCTGTAGTGCACGTCTTTTTAAGTTTGTAACTTCTTCTTCCAGTAAACTATTACTAAGCGAAGCCTCCATTATTCTCTTTGCGAAAGTATTTTCAAGTTCATTCTTGGTGTCCAGAACATAGTGTCTTATCTCCCCACTCGTATTGCCAACCATATCAAATAGCAGGATTATGGCCGAGGTTGTAAATGTCTGTATGCACTCGCTTAACCTCGTAATTGCCGTTTCATTAAGACGGGCATTAAGTGCACGGTCTGACATTTTTTAAGCGAATGGAATCTGAGTTGGGAGACGTAACTTTAGTATCAACGAGAAATTTTTATTTTTATTTTTGTTTACCACTATCGATTTACACTACAGAACGCTGTTTATTTTTCCTTTTTTTAATTCATAACTTTCGCTGGTATCTTGACGTTCACAACTAAGCAGCTCTTGGGATGCCACTGTTTGTACGGGAATAGGATCTTTAGCATATAACATTGACAAAAAAATTCCTTCGAATGGCTTCTGTTGAAAGTAGAACGATTGTAGGCACAATTGATGAAACCATCATTCTTGAAAGACAAATCACAAACCCCACATCCGCTTTTTCCTTAAAATGTATGCAACAATAAATTTTGACAGATTCACCTCCGACGGAATACGAGTCAATGGAGCATCTCTTCGCATGATAGTCTAGCGATCTTGCAAATATCTCTTTTGTAAGTCTTGTGTTGCCATATTGTATCACAAGTCTGTAGACATGACAAGGTTTCACTTCCGTTATTTTTAAAATGCGTTCGCAAGAATCAATGAAACTCGATCAACCTTCGGGTTTAATGCACTTAAAGGAGCATAAACGTTTCGAAGTCGTTTTTCAGATGAAGGAATTTCTTTCATCGAGGATAAATCGGTTTGTGTAGCGACATCCATGTCTAGTCGTGATCAGATTTAAAAGACTACAAATAATTGCCACCAGTCTTATTCAGTTAGGTCTAATCTCCGTCGGAAGGGCGCTGCAGGTGTCGATCACGTTACCAGCTAGTTGACCTTCACAACTAAGCAGCTCTTGGGATGCTACTGTTTGTACGGGAGTAGAATCTTTAGCATAAAACATTGACTAAAAAATTCCTTCGAATGGCTTCTGTTGAAAGTAGAACGATTGTAGACACTATTGATGAAACCATCATTCTTGAAAGACAAATCACAAACCCCACATCCACTTTTACCTTAAAATCTATGCAACAATAGAGTTCGACAGACTCACCTTCGATGGAATACGAATCAATGGAGCATCTCTTTGCATGATAGGCTAGCGATCTTGCAAATATCTCCTTTGTAAGTCTTGTGTTGCCATATTGTATCACAAGTCCGTAGACATGACAAGGTTTCACCTCCGTTATTTTTAAAATGCGTTCGCAAGAATCAATGAAACTTTATTGTACCTTCGGGTTTAATGCACTTGAAGGAGCATAAACGTTTCGAAGTCGTTTTTCAGATGAAGGAATTTCTTTCATCAAGGATACATCGGTTTGTGTAGCGACATCCATGTCTAGTCGTGATCAGATTTAAAAGACTACAAATAATTGCCACCAGTCTTATTCAGTTAGGTCTAATCTCCGTCGGAAGGGCGCTGCAGGTGTCGGTCACGTTACCAGCTCTCTCAACCAATCAGATAAATACAACTTAAAAATAATCCTCCATTTTAGTTCCAATTCCTACCGCTCGAGGGTCGACCGGAAATGTCCTCCGCTCACGTGAGCGACTCGCGACTAATCAGAGAGCGAGAAGGCCTTACATATTACTTACAACCGGAAGCCATCTTTTTTCTACTTCCAAACTTCAAAGGAGGTAGACGCCACGCAAAATTTAATAAAAAAAAGTGCACTAACCCAATACGTCATCTCATCTGTGACGTCACAGATGAGACGATAAGAATTAGTATTGTAGAAAGTAGCCGAACTGGCATGGATACGGCCAAACCTCACTACTGACGGTGCTTCTGTTAAAGTTCAAGCTTAAACTTTCTTGCATTAGCAAGATGTGTGGGCGTGGGGCCTGGTATTGTAGCCGGAAAATACAGTTGATGATAGTTCAGTAGTGGTGTACTGCTTTATGGTTTTGTCACTGAGCACCTCTACAACTCCTAAATTACATATTGTCATTATATATTGTAATGACGGACGGTGCATCTTTAAAAGTTCTAACGATTTGTTATAAAGACGACATTCAATCGTGTTTAATTCCAACGATGCTACTGCGTTATACTGTTTGACATGGATCAGCACTATATATCGGATATTTCTTTAAATCCGAGGTGCTAAGCGAATTTCTGAATCTGTTCTGAATTTCTGAATTGACTACCTAAATGGAATAACCTTTTTGGAACAAAAACTATGGATTATTATTTACCCTGCCTCATGAACAAACTACCACTTCATATTATAAAGATTACAAAATTTTCTACCTTAAAAAAGGAACTTAAAAACTGGTTAAGTGAGTGTTAATATTGTTTTACTGTTTTTTTTTTCTCTTTGTTATAAATTGTTATTTAGCAAACATTGTGATTTTTGGCATGACCTTCGAAAAGAAAGAAATGTTTCTTTTGATTGTAAAATAATTTACTTCTTAAATAATACCTTTAATTAGAGTATTGGCCAAGTAAGGCAAATTGTGTAACCAGGGCATCACTCACAAGTGAATAAATTCACTTCTTGATGTCCTTTAAATGCATGTTGAATAAAAAAAAAAATTAAAAAAAAAAAAATGTTCTCAACAAACTGTAGCAAAAAAGGCACAGCCACAGCAACTGATGGTAGCGACCAATACTTATCTTTATCTTCAAGGGCTTGTTTCAGGGTCCAGAAAGCACGTTAAATTCTGTTTGTAGTGTTGTCACCCGCCTATCAGGGGCAAATGCTTACAGTAAACTTTTACCCAAAGGGTTCTTTCAGCATCCCATTTTTTTTTAAAGTACTCGGCTAAGGAGGTTTAAGTGTCTTTTCCTGTACGTACTTGGACATCAAGTGATGTCTGCAGGAACTTAATTTTTGCATTCATGCAAGTATCTTCATCGTTAGCATGCACATATCTCTAAAAAGTTCCATTAGAACTTCTGTTACATTGACAGTAAAATTATGGCTATTATGTACTTAATTAATTTCAGCATGTAGAAATTACACAATAGTATAACTGCTGTTGGAAAAATTTTACGCAAAAGTTGAATTTCCGTGAAATCTTTGTCCACTAGAAAGACTATTGGTGGCTCTTCACAAATCTTTCAGAATTTCCTAAAAGCATCAGTGAAATTATCCTTCGACTTTTCTGTTAGAAATGTCATTGCAGCAACTTCAGACTTTCCACTTGCTGGATGTTGATAAATAAAAGCCAATAGTTTGTATTTCTCCATATTCGTGTTAAATGTTCTATCAATCTGAACCATTGTGGGGGCTACTTGCTTCAGGGAACTTTGCATTATACTGGATGAAACAAAAAGGAGTTGTGTGTTATCATCTTCATCATTGCGTAATGCATATTGCTACAGTCCCTCCATCACGCTGTACTGCATGTAAAAAATCAATCAACCCTGTATGATTTCATCTTCAGACTTATATTTTGAATGTCTTTCCGAGTTAGGACTTGGCCAGTTTTTGCCTGTAACACACCAGAAAGTATGACATCTTTTGTATTTACTGCAAACAAGTCATGCAGTACAGCTTCCTCATTCATCTGTAGCGTACGTACTGGTGGTAAGTCCTGTAAACATCATTTCCTACTTTGTGGTTGTCAGTTAATTCTACCTGTGTTACTTTCCAACTAAATCTTTAACACAAATTTATTTTTGTGGTGCAACCCTTGTACCAATAGAGTTGGTTTGGTCTACTTCTTTAACTTTTGTTTAACTTTTGTTTAACGCTATGCCTACATGCTTCTTGTTAAGTCTGTTGATCACTAGGGGTTGGAAGTTCATATCACATAAACATCGCAAGTATTATAAAAAACTCTCATACGTAGCAAACTTCTGTCCATCAATGAGTTTAGCGCAGTCTTCGGCCAACTCCATGTTAGGTAGTTTATGCAGACTTGCAGCAGCACCTACACATCATACCAGGAAAATGTTACACAACAACAGAGAATAAACTATTTTAATTGGCAAGCCATTAGCTCAGATTTAGGTTCTCTGGTGGTTTAGTTTGGTTTTTCGTTGATCCAGATACTGCATTAGCCAAATTTTTGTCCCCCCAGGTTTAGCTACTTGACTATGCAGATATATTAGGCTTGAATGATTCATTACGTCACAGGAGACAGAAAAGTGGATAAAAGTTCACATACTTTAACATGCCACCATCCAACCCACAATAAAACTACTACTCAAATGCAAAACTTCCAGCCGCCAGGTTTAGCTACTTGACTATGTAGATATTTTTGGCTTGAATGATTCATTACGTCACACGAGACAAAAAAGTGGTCAAAAAGTTAACAAACTTTAACATGCCACCATCCAACTCACATTGAATATGGATCAACTACGGATAGAGTTGACATACGCAACTAAACACATGATAGTGTGTTACCATCAAATAACGGACGTGGGGGCAAAGCATGGATGGAGCATGAACATAATAATATTATGCGTATCTAATGCTCCTTTTTTTTTACAAACAAAATTTGGTCGCGAATGGACGTACACATGATTTACCAGAGTGCAACAACGACAATAAAAATAAAGCGAAAAAACGCCATCAAATTAAAAAAAAGAATGCGTCTTTGCAGTTAAAAAAAATTTGTGGTGTATACTGTTTATACTGTTGTATACCTATATGTAAACGGCGCGTTGGTCGCCTTTCTCTTCGTAGTGTAATCACCTCAATTATTATGTGACTTGTGCCACATAAGACTCGATAAAAACCCTCTACATAAAGGTATACAACAGTATAAACAGTTTAAACCACAATATGAGAGCTCATACCCCCATGGAACTCACAACTGTGAAGTCACGAAAAGAAAAAAAAATTAAAAATTATACGAACGCAAAGAATAATCATCTCCAATTCAATGCTACAAAACAAAACAAATCCTTAAAATAATAAAAAGCCTGTATAGCACAGAAATTAAAGATACCCACACATACACTCACAGACCATGGCCTGTATTCTGAACGCTTACTTAGTAATTGACTTGAACTCGAGCACGTGCTTAAGTACGTGATGGTATTCTGTAACCTTACTTAACTCAAGCAATGATTCCAATCTTGAGTAACTTAAAGCCGTCCTTGAGAATGGTATTCTGAATGAAAACTCAGACTTCAACCTGTGCTCAAAGTCAAGTTTCAAGCACGGAATCTCGAGAAAGGTACGAGGTATGCTCAAGTCTAACCTTAATCAAGAAGCAGCTTCACTGCTAGACCATTGTGCATTTTAGAAGCCCTACATTATGGCGGGGCAATTGCAGTGACGATTACCAGAATTTCCGTATGGTGGATACTTCGTCATGTGTTAGAGAACAATTGCTACGTCTTCTTTTGGTTGGAGTCCAGAGAGCAAAGTAGTATGCAATTGTATGCGTTAAGGTTTATACTGATGGCAAATTCAAAGGAATAAATTCGTATTTGCCACTTGTTTTTACAACCAGTTTACTTTTATTGTATTGTAAACAATAATGTACATACATAAACACTATGAAGCCACTTCTACAAAATCAATCTTAGCAATATGAGTAGATTGCACAAAAAGGAAACCTGCAAAAACATAACTTCTCAAGATTTAAAAGTAAATGCAAAATATATAAACGATAGACAGCTTTTTAAGTTGTCATCCACCAACACTTTCGTGTTTAACTTTCGTGTTTAGTTCCATAGGTCTTATCAAAATTCCACACTTCTTTAGTATACATTTTATTAAAAACTTCTAATAAATACCTTAACATTCTAAAGTTTGCGTCCGTAATTGTTGTACACCAGTAATGGCTTAATGTAAGCTGTATTTGCGTTATATTTCTTGCTGTTAATTCTTTATCGTGTTTCTTCTGTGTACAGGACAAAAAACGCTCTCACTATTTTCGTGCATCCCACGCGATAGCTTTCTCAAAATTTATATAGATTTCAGCGACTGGGCCAAATCGCCTCATTTGACGAAAAAAATGGGGAAAAAATGCGTTTGCAATATTTGCATACGTTTGAGCTAACGTTGTACAACTGAGTCATACAGGAAAGCTAACATGGAGGCATGCACCAATCATGCATAATTCGTAATTGTTCAATTCTTAAGTTTTTTTTTATATATGCCTCTTATATATAACGAATTTATTTTAGTTAAAAGAAATACCTGTGAGTGTGTTTAAGCACCGTTATTTTTATCATCGAGTTTTGCATCTAGGTTTTATAAGGAAAAAAGGGAAATTTAAATAAAGACAATAGATAAAATCTACGGCGTACATTAATACAGGCCAAATTATTTTCTAGCCTAAGACGTAATATTTCAACTTTCAGTTCAGTGTAAAGGCATTTATATTTTATTACTAGAATTATATAAGCATGTTTACGTAAAATAAGTACGCGTAGCAAGCAGATTTTTGGCGCGTGCATATTGTCGTATTTCGTCAGCAGATGGCGCGGTAACACTTTCACTTTCGGTATCGCTGTTCCATTCTTGCTCTTTCGGTTATTATTTTCGTAAAACCAAAAGAGTTTACATCAATGCCTTTAGAAATGGTTAGCTGTTCTTGATTCCCAACTTGTATGCGTGTTTACATGGAGTTAACACCTTATTTTGTTGAGAATGTGCGTGTTATATGTTTTCCTACGGAAGCCTATAGGAAATTTCTGAGTAACTTAGGAATAGTATTCTGTAACTCGTGCGCGACTGAGCATGACTTGAGATCTCTTGCTCAAGTCAAGTACGAGTCGTCGTTGGGAATATGAAATCCGTACTTGACTTCAAACCGCGCTAAGTGGAGTCGTACTTGGGGCCAAGTACTGAGTCAGCGTTCGGAATACGGGCCCATGACTGGTTTCAACTGCGTTTCAAGAAATAAAAAATCCTTTTTTCCTGGAAATGTACAAACGCCCTAAACAACAACACACATGCACGTTGCACACATTAGAAATGAACGCGCAAAATACACAAAGCCACTCACACAAAACAGAATGGGGCACGTTAGTTGCTCTGAACCACCAGTGGCGCTGCGCTGGTCGTTCGCTCTTCACTCACGCCCACACAACAGCATGGTGCGCTACTATTTTGCTCGAACAGCATCAACAAAACATGCCAGCGGATTGTTGTGTTTCGATGTGTAAGAACTGGGCAAGCGGGTCATGGCCACCCAAAAGACCCAGGCATTATTATAGGCTTAAGTGAAAACTCTTAAATCGTGTGACTAAAGTTTTAGTTTTACTAACATTATTCTACGGCTGGTGGAAACTCCAGGCCCTGGCAAAAATAAAACTGGCTAGAAATTAAATATTTTGGCATCATACTTAAGATGGATTTTGGTTGTGTAAAATTTCATCTAGAAAGTATTTTGTAGGGCCAGAACGTTGTTTGGAATATTGTCACCAGCAACTAACCCCAAAAAGCTAGTTCGTAACCTTTTAATCCAGTCCTCATTAGGCACTATACGTCAACATGCAGATGCTAAACAAAGGGTTGCCAGAAATGACATTTTTTTGTGGGGGGGAGATAGAATTTCATTTAGAAAGTATTTTGCAGGGCCCGAACTTTGCTTGGAATATTGCTACTAGTTAATCTTCTCTACCTAACCTAAAACTAGAGCCAAACCTTCTTCAGCCCAATGTGCTACTCATGGAAATAGTGTTAGTAGCAAATCATGGGAAATAAAGTCCCCTTGAAAAAAGATTGCTGTGGAGAATAAATGGCTTGAAGCAATGAGGACTCGGGAAAAAAAAAAGACTCAGAAAAATTGCCATTTTCTGGTGAAACTCGTACTCTGTCTGGTGAAATTTGAACCAAGATAAATGACCTAACGTACCATTGATATCCTTATAACACCACAGCAAAACAACAAAAACAGTGTAACGTTTTTTTTTCATTTTTGACATTTTTTTCCCATCGTCAATTTTTAGCGAATTTTTTTCCCTCTGGCTTTTTTTATTCCCCTTTTCATGAGCCTTTTTTCCGCGTTATTTTTCCTTTAGATTTATTTTTCCTATTGTTGTTTTTTTTTTATCCTTCAGCTTGTTTCCTGAATCCTGAATTTTTTTAGCCATTTTTCGGTTTATTTGTTTTTTTGGCACAGGGCAAGTGTCCTACAATGCATTTTTTTTCAAGTTTGCATTCAGAGTGAAGTAACGTGAACCCGGTCTACAACCATAGCCTATGTCAACATGGTAAAAAAATGGATGCTAAGGAAAGAATTCACCAGCCGTTTTTTGTTTGGGGGGAGGAAATTTTATGTCGAAAGCGTATTGTAGGGGGTATGGACCTTGCTTGGAATATTATGATTAACTGTGTAGAGTTTTGTGTCCAACCCAAAACCTTAACACATGTAAAATGTGCAGTCCACCTGCGTGTTCAAAATGAAGTATGTGTACGAACCTGGTCCCACTATACGATATGTTTTGTTTACAAGTTGGTGCTAAGTGAATGGATTTGTAGCCATGATTTTTCTTTGTGAGAGGGGGGTGCATAACTCTAAACAAAAATTCTAACTCGTATTTTGTATTCAGGAGCTTACCTAGCTACAATCTCTTGTAACTATCCCCGATAGCTAGTTCCTGACCTAAGAACACTGTTTATTTAGTAGCCCACCCTGTGCATTTTACATTTCATATTCAGAATGAAGTAACTTTCAACCTCGACTATAAATGTTTTTTCCCCATGTGTCGAAGCTCCATGTCGCAATAAATTGGGATTCAGCTGCTTGATCCTTCTTGGTTCGTACTGAACGTCAGCCATTGCTTCCACACGAGATGAGAGTCAAGGACCATTAGTACATGACTCCTCGTGGTGGCAATCGCGAGTGCTCAGGTGCCCCATTAAAACATTTACCTACAAACACAAACGAATCTAGTTCCAAATAAGTCCCCCAGCATAATGCACATATTAATTACACCAACACACACACTAACAGAAATACTAATTTCAAACGCAATTTGCATTCACTTTCTGTTATTAAGAAGGAATAAATACAATCATTTTCCCCTGGAATTGGAGTTCAAATTATAATTTGTTTAGTTCGTATGAAGTCTAATGCATTTTTCATTTGTGTGCACTCACAGCTGCGAGTTCCATGGGGATATGAGTTCTAATGCCTTTTTCTAAACAGCCAAGTAGTTATTTGTTCAGTTAATAGGATTATTATACTGCAGTAAAAAATTGAACCTGGATTAACTTAAGGGCGTGGCTAGCAACATAGAAGGGAAGTGAGATGCAATGCCATCTCTGAGAATTGTCTAAGTGGCTATTAAAGAACCAAGTATTACCACGATCAGCAATGATGCTGCAACATGAAGGAAAATAAACAAATATTCTTTAATATGTTTTGTAACGGTGGACGCTACGAATGCTGAGGTGCTTGTAACGCCCCCGACATCATTGGTTGACGAGTATTTCTAAGCATCAAGTTTTGGTGGTTATTACGATTTTTCACGTTAATAAGCACAGCATGGCTACAGTCCCGGCATGGGGAATAAAGCGTCGGTGTCCTAACTATAGGCCTAACCTTAATACTATCGGTAATTATCACTGCCACCAACGGTGGAAATTATTTAACTGTTTAAACGCAGTATAAAGCTAAAATGGGCTACATAATAATTTACACTTAAAACAATTAATCCACTAGGGAATGAACCTGATGTTTAAAACTCTTTGTTTTTATTTTAAAACATCAGAAAATGAATAAGAAAACACTTTTACATTTAGTCAGCTTTTAACAAGTTTGAAAAAGCAATTAAAACAGAATTTACATTTGGAAATTCAAACAAGAACAACGAGTTTTGTTCTCAAATACAACTTAAAATTTCGAGTAGAAAAAGAATTTTTTTTTCTTGGGTTCCAATTCAGGAATACCCAGCAACCTGAACCGCGTCCGCTAAGTTACAACAATATGTGACAACTATTTTTCAAGTCGTCCAACAGTTACTTTTTCCCGAATCCACGAAGATTAAACCGTCCCTTTGTTTACATTTAAGTTTGTTAAAATAAACAAAGAATGAACTTGGCTTTTTAGAAAGAGATGCCTATTCTTACATTACGGAAGGCAGGCCGCCAGAAATGTCGATGGCGTGCCAACCATAAATTCTACAAGCTAGAAGTTAGTTTAAGTTTAAACTCTAAATCTAGAATTGGGGGTCCTAAAGATAAACTTTTAAGCTAAACTAGTAACAATACGAACCACTACCATTTTGCCTGGCACGTCAACCATGGACGTGATATCTACCGGCGTGACCTTTTTAGCTTGTGAGACCTGTGAACTGTGCTCGTCTGAGCCGTGCTATGGAGGGAGGCAATTGGGGCTTTTTATGCTGGAGCAGCGGATTTTGGGTGCAAAAGCGATGACACCTAGGAGAGCTGCGAGGGTCTGATTGGTGGAGGCCCAGTAGAACAATTGGAAAGTCGGTTGAGCAAAGGGTTTTGGTGCAGAGCAGTTTGAAAGAGTAGGGACATGTAAAGATAGGACAAATTAAGTGAACTTTGGGAAAGGCCTTTACATTTAGAATATTGACTATAGATAATTATTTGCATGAGAACTTTGTGAAATGGCTCTTGTTAAAGCTTAGTAGTTTGACTTGGGTAATGAATAAATCATTACAATTGAATTTAACAAGCTTTAACTGTAAACTGCAGTGTTACACACCACAACTAGGTTGGGGGGAAAGGGGGAAACGGAGTTTAATGCACAGACTGACTTTGGGATGGCATTGTGAACAGATCTTTTCAAAATTTCAGTTTAACAGATAGAAGGGCCAGCTATTGAAAACATTCGGATGGTCCCAGTCAGAGTTACGGTTTAGATTTTAAAGCAAAATATTTACACTAAGAATTCATGTCCGGCGATTGCCGATGTCGAATTGCTTCGGCCTAATAGTAGCTTTTTGGGGACAAAAGATTATTAATAAAACATAAAAATAAATAAATAATCTAGCTTTGTTGAATTCTATAACGCATTAATTAAGTTGGATGTTTAACATTTGGGTTAAAAGACTGTTTTGGATGTTTGTGGAAATTTTGCTGCAGACTAACACAATAAAAAATATCGAACATAAAAATTGTCTGTATCCACATGTATATGAGGTTAAGTATCAATTAAGGAAGCCCCTCCAAAATCACAACTAAGCTAGTGTCTTTGGGCTTTTTACCCTAAATAAAAGTAAGTAAAAATAAAGTACAAGATACAAGGATTTCAATTATGGCGTCCATGATGAAGGAGCGCTGCGGTAAGTTTGGAAGAAGTTTCAAATGAAGATAGGGCGACTTCAGGCTGGAATTTTGGGATTTGGCTTTCCCGAAGAGGTAGCTCTTGTGTCAGGTGTTAAATGGTTCCAAGATTCACCGTTTTTGTCCATTATTGGTGAAATGGCTGAGGTTTCAAGACTGAGGTCTTTTTGCATTTTGGGCGCTCAACAAAAAAAAGTTCCCCGAGTTTTTTTTATCTTTGGAGGCCAGGTAGCCTCTCCAATCGGTTTTTCGGCAAGCCAACATTACATGCCCCCACACAGAGGATTTTATTCAGGGTTCCTTAGAACTCCGAATAAAAGCTAAAAACAGAAAAGTTAGTGCACACAAGATATGCAAAAAGCAAGACTTCCAAGCCATGTAGCAAGTAATACAAAATAAATCCATATTAAGTGTTACTATAAGGAGATATATATCTCGAATTACTTTCATTCAATCCAGAATGAGATAGACTGGGTTTCATTCATTTTAGACCAAAAATGAGATGACATGTATATACTTTTTCCTATCCAAGGATCCTTTTTACAAAAAAAAATTACACTGTTTACAAAAATATTAACTTTGCCTTTTTGTATATTTGAGGGACTGACGTTTTTGTGGCTTAGAAAATATTAAGAAAAAATAAAAGTTACAAATTATAAACGGTATTTTTGCTACCATTAACTAAATGCTGTCCATGCTGCTTCGTGCAGGAATATCGTACAAGCATTCAGAAAATGGGTCAAAAGAAATTTATTTTAAAGAAACACTAAGTTTGAAAGAAAGTACAAAGTTATGTTTTTTGTAAAAGAAAACTGTTAAATGAGGCATCCCGCTATTTAATGCTCTAACCAGTCTGCATGCACTGAAAGTTATATTTTTTATCTGGGAAAACCTCGAAAAAATTTCCCTGGGCGCATTCCTCTGGACCTACCTTGCGATTAGGTTCGGAATAGAGGATACTATAAGCACATAGTAGAATGCCGGCTCTATTTAACAGCAACTAATACCACTGGAATGGTTTGAGGTTACCAAACAACTCGTTTACAATTTGAATTCTGACACTGAAGGGTTTAAGGTATTACCCATAACTTAAAACATAATAATACAACGGTGGAAGGTTTTATGGATAAAAATGCAGCAACCTTTTAACGACAAAGTTAACCTTTTGAACTCAGAGGTGAGACAGACAGCTATTTTTAAAGAAAGCCATTTCGTAGAAAACTTAAAGAGGAGCTAACCGGGGACAAGTTACAACTCCCGTAGAATATTCCTAATGAATATTTATTAGTGTCGTTACAATCTCTGTAAAATTACCACAAAGGGAAACGTTGATAATGAAAGGGGGAGTAAAACATAGGCACTTAGAATTTAGGTGTGAAGGCCAAAGCGGGAAATAACTGGAAGTTGCTTTTTTTGTGGGTGTACTTCCAACGACCACTTAACGAAATTAAATATGCAGGTAAAAATAAATTTTCAGTCAACTTTTACTGAAAATGAAGAGTTTTAACAAGTTAATGTTTAAACAAAATATCTACTTAACGCATCTGCGTTTAAGTGAAGTTTGCCAGGTTTGTACCGAACAGTATAATCATACTCTTGAAGGGTGAGGCTCCACCTAAGCATTTTGGGGTTTTTGCCCGACATCTGCTTGAGCCAATGTAACGGGTTATGGTCTGACTCAATGATAAATTTTGTCCCATAAATGTAGGGCCGCAATTTAACCACTGACCAGATTAAACACGCACATTCTTTCTCTGTCGTCCCATAATGTTGCTCACGGGCTATCAGTTTACGTGAGACGTAAAGACAGGGGTGTTCATCTTCACCAAACTGTTGTGAAAGCATACAGCCCATACTACGGTCTGAACAATCGCATTGTAGAATGATGGTTTGGTTGAAGACGGGCGCTCTTAGAACTGGAAACGTCACTAAAGCAGTTTTCAAAGTTTCAAAGGCATTTTGCTTTGAATCATCCCTAATAACGGGATCTGCTGCATCCTTTTTCAGGGAGTCTGTCAGGCATGCACAGATTTCTGAATAGTGGGGAATGTAACGTTAGTAATACCCAACTAAACCAAGGAAGGAACGGACATCTTTTTTACTTTGAGGATGTGCGAATTTTTGCACAACCAAAACCTTCACCTCTGAAGGAGTGCGAGTTCCATTACCCACTTCGTGTCCAAGAAAGGTAGCTCTGCTGCAAGCGACCTGCGATTTTTTTGCGTTAACAGCTAACCCGGCCTTCTTGACAGCAGAGAAAAAAATAAATATATTCTCAAGATGTTGTTGTTACGTTTCAGCACCAACTGCGGTGTCATCTTGAAAGGGAGTCACATACTCCTCCATGCCACGAGTGACATTGTCCATTAGTTTCTCGAAACAGAATGGAGCGTTTTTCATCCCCTTGTTCGTCATGAGGGGAGAAAACTTCCCAATGGGAGTTGTGATGGTGGCGGCCATTGAGGCCTGTGGCGTCAAGCGCACTTGCCAAAATCCACGGTTTAAATAAAAAATGGAGCTCAATACATTCCTCAATATTAGGAATTGGGTAATCTTGGTTACCGTATTGTTGTTCAGCTCTCTGTAGTCAACCACAGGACGTGGGCTTGCATCTTCCTTTTGGACGATGATCATAGGTGAACCATGAGAGGAATCGGTTTCTACAATTAAACCTAGACTGAACATTCGCTCGATCTCAGAGACAATCAAGTCACGTTCGATTTTCGCGTGCCTATTTTATTTACAGGGCTTAGTTTGCGAATCGATTAATTTCACATTGTGGGTGACAATGTCGGTAAGACCCGGTAGAGTAGAAAAGACTCCATCTACTTGGTCAAAGGCTTTAAGTAAGTCAGCTTTTTGTGATTCTGTCAAATCACCTGTCTTTTTGAAAATACCCGTAGCCTCTTTGGAATTAAGATGGTCAACACCAGGCTGGCCTTCCAGACATGATCGTGGTGAGTAAACTCACGTTCGTGATGAAATGAATGGTTACTAGACCCTTCCCTAGGCAGATAGGGCTTTAACAATTTAATGTGGTAAATGGTCTCCTTTTGAGAACCAAAGGATTTCTTAACTAGATAATTGGTATCTGATAAGCGTTTCACCACATCACAGGGTCCATCCCAATAAATCTCTAATTTATTGGTTCTAACTGGTTTGAGGACTAAAACATTGTCACCAACTTTGAACTTGCGTTCAACTGCCTTACGATCATAGTAGGTCTTATTTTTAAGCTGACTCTTCACAATTTGTTCTTTTGCGAGTTCCCGTGAGTACTTAAAACGCTGGAGTAAATCCAGGATATACTCTAAAACTGATGGATGAACGTCAGGTTCAATCCATTGGCTTTTTACAAGCTGAAGTGGGCCTTTTAAATTTCGGCCATACACCATTTCTGCTGAGGTGAAACCAGTCCTCTCATGTGGAGCGGTACGAAGAGCAAACATTGCACCGGAAGAGACATCTTTCCCAGTCCTGGGGATGCTCGTGGCAGACAGCTCTTAGCCCGGCTTTGATTGTCTTATGAAAACGTTCCACACTATTAGATTGGGGGTGGAAAACACTCGAATTTACACATTTAATTCCACATTTTTCGAGAAATAATGTTGTGAGCTCTGATATAAAAACTTAGCCCAGGTCAGACTGTAGCTCATTGGGGTACCCTATTCGTGAAAAAAAAAACAAGGAGGAAGGCGTCGACAACACTCTGGCTGTTTGCTTCTTTAAGGGGCACAGCCTCATTAAACTTTGTTGCTGGGTCAAGAAGGGATAAAATGTTTTTAAACTCTGCTCGACTAGTAGGTCAGATGGGGCCAACGATGTCAACTATAAATCGATTAAATGGTTCCCCATCCATGGGCACTAGAACCATAGGGGCAACAAACTTCTGACCAGATTTTCCATTTTTCTAGCAGGTAAGACACGTTAAGACAAACTGCTCAATGTCACTAAAACACTTGGGCCAGTAGAAATTAGTTAGTACTCTTTCCTTTGTTTTGGAACGACCAAGATGGCCAGCCCATGCATTGGCATGCTCAGTACTTAAGACTAAATCTCTACAGTCTTTAGGAAGTACAAGTTACCTGTTTATTAGCGGCCTTCCTTCGGGACGAAAAGTTTTACGGAAAAGCAAATCGTTTTCAACGAAAAATAGTTTATTTTCGTCTTGCTGACTTTCGGGAATTTCAGCATGCTGCCAACATAACTTTAAAGTTGGGCATTCGTGTTGTAGTTTAGAAAACTCAGCTTTGTCAATGTTGAGCGAGTTTGAAAATTGCTCCGTTTGTGGGCCTAAAATGACTGCATCCAAACTATCTGGTTTTGGGTCGACAAAACCGTCTATCCCTGCTGGGCCTTTTGCATTTCTGGGCCTTTTTCGAGAGAACGAAACTAAGTCTGTGAAGACTCCTTAGTTTGTACAAATCTGGCAAGTAATTTATTTTTAACTACTTCCTAATCGAGCATTTCTGTGTCGGAAAGCTGGTCGCAAACTTTAACCAAATTTTCTCCCATGAGGGGAACGAGACCTGTTGACCTTTGATCTTTATGGATCTTTTGGCTAACCATGGTTCTTTCTAATATTTTAAAGAAACTATTTATTTCAGTTTTGGGCATCCACCTATTTACCAGTCGAACTACATCAGCAACTTTTCCCTGTTTTGGTGCTGGATTTGGTTCAGTTTGGGCAGCACCGATAGCTCCGTTTGGAGCGGGGTTAACATTTATGTTAGCAGCATTTAGCCTAGCTATTGCCAACTGCAAATTCAGTATTCTTAACTCGTGGGCGTTATCGCCATCTTTTACTGCTAGTTCATGAGCTCAACATTTGTCGGCATCCACAACCTCCAGGGCTCTTAATTTAAGCTCCTCGGCTTTGAGAAAAAGCTCATTTTCTTTAACTGCTAGTTCTTTTTTCTGGAGAATAGTGGCTTCACGTTTCTCAATAGCACTTGCTAGTTCGTCGTAAAGATCATTTAAATCTAAACGGTTTTCTTCTAGTGCATTTTTCAGTACTGTGACTGTTTCATGCCTAGTTTCTTTTACAGTAAGGCCTAACTTTGTACAGGCATTCTTAAGATCCTTGTACTGTATATTTTTAATTATTTTGTCAAGATCCATGTTTCTGACATTTTTACTTTTAACGTTAAACTGGTTTCAAAATAAAGCTTCTATAAATGAAACAAAATTAAATGCAGCCGCATAATAATTTGAACGTTAATTTTGAGCAGAGCGAATTATTAAAAAAACTTATCTCCCAAATCCAGCAAGTTTACACATAAAAATACACTTTAAAGGAAACCTAGCACTCTGGTATATGAATAGCTAAAATACATAAATGCCTTTAACTACAACACTCAGCTTGGCGGCCTCTATGCATATCCTTTGAGCACTTACCCTTTAACACACAATCGCTGTGTTGTCAGTCAAGTCCTTCTGGTTCCACCGTAGCACTCAGGAGCCTTGCATTGAACTGATGAATGAGATCATCCTGGGGCAGTCTATTCCACTGTGACCTAGGTTGGGGTGCTCAAGGTCCACTGATACGATGTGACGGAGCTCTGGTTCCCTGGCGGGCCGATCCTCCTCACACAAACTGGGGGTACTGGGACATCACACGTCTGGCGGACATCTCAAGCTACTGAAGCGGGGGTTCCTGCTTCCTGGCGCCGGCAGTTGTTGTTGCTGCAGGGCGGCATTTGTACTGTTTTTGACGGCAGTACGGACTTCTTCTTCGTGATCTTAAATCACGGGATCACTGGCATCTACTTCGTGGTCGTTTTTGTTTTGACCACAGACATCTAGTTGGAAGTGGCTTGCTTCCTTCTAGGAACTTGGCATTGTAGCATGGCAGTGGGGGAAACGCTTGTAGGGAACAGCACCTGTTGATCCCACCACTGCCACAAAGTTGTAACGGCGGACGCTACGACGGCTGAAGTGCACAGCATGGGCTACAGTCCCAGCATGGGGAATGAAGCGTCGGTGTCCTAATTATAGGCCTAACCTTAATGCTACCGGTAATTATCACTGCCACCAACGGTGGAAATTATTTAACTGTTAAACGCAGTATGAAGTTAAAATGGGCTACATCATAATTTACCCTTAAAACAATTAATCCACTAGGGAACGAACCTGAAGTTTAAGACTCTTGGTTTTTATTTTAAAACATCAAAAAATGAATAAGAAAACACTTTTACATTTAGTTCACTAGTCAGCTTTTGACAAGTTTGAAAAAGCAATTAAATCAGAATTTACATTTGGAAATTCAAACAAGAACAACGAGTTTTGTTCTCAGATACAACTTAAAATTTCGAGTAGAAAAAGAATTTTTTTTTCTTGGGTTCCAATCAAGGAATACCCAGCAAGCTGAACTGCGTTCGCTAAGTTGCAACCATATGTGACAACTATTTTCCAAGTCGTCCAACAATTATTTTTTCCCGAATCCAAGAAGATCAATCCCTCCCTTTGTTTACATTTAAGTTTGTTAAAATTAACAAAGAATGAACTTCGCTTTTTCGAAAGAGATGCCTACTCTTACATTACGGAAGGCAGGGGGCCAGAAATGCCGATGGTGTGCCAACCATAAATTCTACAAGCTAGAAGTTAGTTTAGGTTTAAACTATAAATTTAGAATTGGGGGTCCTAAAGATAAACTTTTAAGCTAAACTAGTAACAATACGAACCAATACCATTTTGCCCGGCATGGCAACCACGGACGTGAAATCTCCACTCCCAACCGGCATGACACTTCTAGCTTGTGAGACCTGTGAGCTGTGCTAGTCTGAGCCGTGCTATGGAGGGAGGGCAACTGTAGCTTTTTATGCTGGAGCAGCGGATTTTAGCTGCAAAAGCTTGGACACCGAGGAGAATTGCGGGGGTCTGATTGGTGGAGGGCCAGGAGAACAATGGAAAAGTCGGTAGAGCAAAGGGTTTTGGTGCAGAGCAGTTTGAAGGACTAGGGACATGTAAAGATAGGCCAAATTGAGTTTAACTCAAGTGAACTTTGGGAAAGGCCTTTACATTTAGAATATTGACTATGAATAATTATTTACATGAGAACGGCTCTTGTTAAAGCTTAGTAGTTTGGCTTGGGTAATGAATAAATCATTACTATTGAATTTACAACCTTTACTGTAAACTGCAGTGTTACACACCACAACTAGGTTGGGGGAGGGAAGAGGGAAACGGAGTTTAATGCACAGACTGACTTTGGGATGGCATTGTGAACAGATGGTCACAGTCAGAGTTTTGGTTGAGATTTTAAAGCAAAATATTTACTCTAAAAATTCGTGTCCGGTAATTGCAGATGTCGAATTGGTTTGGCCTAATGGTAGCGTTGTGGGGATAAAAGATTATTAATAAAAGCCTAAAAATGAATAAATAATCTAGCTTAGTTTAATGCTATAACGCATTAATTAAGTTGGATGTTTAACATTTGGGTTAAAAGACTGTTTTGGATCTTTGTGGAAATTTTTCATAAGAGTTGCTACAGACTAACACAATAAAACCTAAAAATTGTCTGTATCCAGATGTATATGAGGTTAAATACCAATTAAGGAAGCCCCTCCTAAATCACAACTAAGCTAGTGTCTTTGGGCTTTTTGCCCTAAATAAAAGTAAGTAAAATAAAGTACAAGACACAAGGATTTCAGTAATGGCGGCCATGATGAAGGAGTGCTACGTTAAGTTTGGAAGAAGTTTCAAATGAAGATTGGACGACTTCAGGCTTTAATTTTGGGAATTGGGTTTCCTGAAGAGGTAGCTGTTGTGTCAGGCTATTAAATGGTTCCAAGTTGGGCTGTGTTTGTCTATTATTGGTGAAATGGCTGAGGTTTTAAAACCGAGGTCTTTTCTGTGTTTTGTGCGCCCAAGAAAAAAAAAATGTTTCCAGAGGTTTTTTTATCTTTGGAGGCCAGGTAGCCTCTCGAATCGGTTTTTCGCCAAGCCGACTTTACAGTTTTCCCGTGTGTTTGTATAATTGCGTATTAACTTTACTTATACCTCGGCTGTGATTTCACCCTAACTCAACGTCATGCAAAATTTCCGTAGGTTAAATCCCGTTAACTGTGAGCGCAAGTGTGCATCATCACAAAAAGTGTGAGTTAGTCAAGGTACCCCACACTTTTCCTGATAACCCACACTTTTGACACTTCCGGATCATGCGACCGGGAACATACACACCAACAACCAAATACAGGGTCCAAAAAGGTGATGCAATAAAAACGTACAAAAGGAATAATTTAACTTTAATTTAACTGGCCTATATCTAACTTTATTCCCATCGTCTAACTCTCCCCCTCCCTCCACAAAATAAAATGGAATGACCTTCATTCATACCAATACCCCTATTCGTCTATTACCGTACTTTTGAAACAATTCTCAAACTACAAACGCACAAAATGAATTACTTACCTTTCCTGAATGCCATTTTATCCCTGCTGCATCACATATCGACGTTTATTCACCCGAGCAGATTCGAAAACACGAGGAGCAACCTTCCGACGTGAACCCTTCTCAACGACGGGGGTGTCTAACTTTTCACCCTCCCTCCACAAACGAACAGAAGGACCCGTCCGTCTATCATCCATTCCCCCCTCTACAAACTAAAATGGTAAGACCTTTATTCATATCAAGATACTGATAATTAACATTTTCTTGAAGCAATTTTCATAAAACACAAACACGTTTTAATTAAATACGAGTTAGCTTGACGTCCTAACCGTGATATATATGACTTACTAGTGACAAATCACGGTTATCGATTTTTAACCCACGGTTACGAAGATTTGTCGGCTTGAGTATGCAAATCGTCTCGGGGCTTTGCCCCTCGACATTTGCACAGTCTCGCTGGACAAATACTCGCAGCCGTTGGTTAAAAATCAATAACCGTGAGTTTCTCACCAATAACTATTACTTCATTTTCTGACGAAAAAATTAGACGAAGGGCCATTTACAAAATATTTGTTCCAATTATTGTCGCGAATTTAGGGTAGTGTAATTTTACCTGTAATTTAATAAGGGTGTCAGTCTTCCGTCAACTGGTGTTCTATTCTAAGAAAACTTTGTTGCTATGATAACTTCATGATGGATCTGTATAAATAAGCTACGCGATATCTCAGGAGCTTTGTTAAGAGGGTTTTGATATCTCAGCTGGAGTTAGAGATGTTTTAGTGATATTTCAGTAGGCCTTAAGTATGTAAGTAGTTTACTAAATTTAGCCCTTTGAGGGTACAATTGATATTTTCCTGCATGTGCACAAGAGTGCATAACTGGTATATTGTTTAAACTGTAATCGTTAAGTTTATGAAGAAACAAACTTGTATCAGCAGCCGTTGCTGGCATTTAAGCTGCCACCATCCTGTGCTGATGTGCCGGACGTTTGTGGGTAAACCCGGCGGATGCCACATTAATTGTAGATTAAGGTCATTGGCCCCAGCTCGGCGCCAATATGGAGTGGTGGAATGTTCTTTGGCCCGTGGTGGATGTCTTTTACAGAGGAGCTCCCAAGAAGTTCAAGTCTAATCCACACTCAATTATTAAAGGCCTATGTGTGAATGTATGCCATGACATGCATTGTAGTCATGGTGTCATGCTTGTTTGCCATACATGGTTACCACTTGTTGTAATAAATCATTCCATTCAAAGTCCTCCTCATTGTAACACCTGGGAGTGAAATCGTTACAATTTATTTGCCTTCAATCTAGATAATATTTCGATCCTTTATACCAAAATTAACATGTGATGCTATCTTTTATTTACCATCAATAATTTCCTGCTTTTTCCTTAATCTTTAAAGTCCCGCAAACAACCTATGTAATACTGCAAGGGTTATTTCGCATGTAAGTTGGGTGAACGTAATACTGCAACCTCCACCGCAATAAACTCAAATAACCAGCATCATTTTTACTAGCTAAGCTATAACATCTTTACCATCAACTACCACTGAACTCTCGTCAATACATTGTGTTGCATTCGGCCAAACTAAATGCGGTTTTTCTAAAATATTAATGCATCCGTGGTAGAGCTTCGTGTTGCGGCTTAAATTAGGGAAAATTAACCTCCCCTCCCGCATCTTTCGGTTCTGAAAATTCGAAAATGTCTGGATACACTTTGAGACCGAAAAAGGAAAGTTTGAGGTCGTATACTGCTCAAGTAAATCAATGTAGGAGTCTGCCAATCGATATCCCCTTGTCAAGGCAAGATTGGGAGATGTTCCACCAAAGTTCATCTTAAGATTTGGTCTCTGCTGTCCAGTTAGAATCGAACAGCAGTTTGGGCATATTCCATTCGTCGTCTGACACCCCCACAGATGTTCACCACGTCCACTGTAACACCAGAATGGTATTATTCTTCTTTCGGGACGACCCAGATGCCAGACATAACCTGTGCACCGTCTCAGCTCCATTACCTCCGTTTCATCCAAATGGACCAGCTCACAACTCAACAGGTACCTAACGTCACGTCTACCCCTGTTGGTTTGGTTTCCCTCACTGTTGAGACCTTTGATCTTGTCTATGCCGGATTTGTTGCTGGACGCCCTATCCGTCGTCGTGCTAGAACTTCAGCCCCAGTGTAGTTTAACCGTCACATCCGACCACACCGCCTTTGTACGTGAAGCCCTAATCACATTTGAAGAGTCGCTGCCTGTGATGACTTCTCTTGTTCGGCTGCAACTCAACACATCAGTTTTGCCTACAGAGCCTGACGTTTGTGTTTAGACCATTTGTGATGCAAGAAGCTTTGCAACTAGTGTGAGTACTCCTATAACCTTTTTGTCTGAGCCATTAAATGAACTCAGTCGTGAACTTGTTTGTGAACATGCTAAACTGTACCAAAAATCCTTGATTGTATGCCGATTTCTGGGTTAGATTTTATTAATTTAATCAGTGGTGCACAAGTTCATGACTGGGAATTTGACGGCTCACCTCCCGGTCGTACCATACCTTTATGTAGCTCTAATGTAAATTGCCTGCTGGTACTGGTTGTATAGTTGGTCAGTTGTTGTTCGACTAACCCCCGCGGTGTAGGTATGCTTCAATTAGATCAGCTGGGTTGTTGCATATACAAACGTTAACTGACGAAGTAGAAAAACAAAAATAAAAAGATTTTGCAAATGTGACTTGAAACACAGACAAATGAAAAAAATAGGATTGATGGCCAATTCATTTAGACGAAACGTACCTAATTATGTTGTTAACACTTTGTATGTTCCATCTGATCGTGAGCATTTTAAGATGCCAAGCTCTTCTACTGGTCCTAATTTTGTAAACGAGCAAACAGAGGTAATTTTGATGCACATTATTTTGATCCAAAGTTGTTTAATCGAACCAACCACGTTTAGCCCAGTCAGAACCTTTTGCAGCTAATTTTGCTCCTGTTAGTTCAGATGTAAGAATGATTAATAATCCTGTTAGACAGCTATCTGGAATAAGATTTAGGTCAATCGAGTTTCTGGTATTAAATACTTAAACGATTTATAGCAAATTGGACAAACAAGATTTTATACTAACAATGAATTGCTAACTTAGTGTGTCCCCTTCACTTAAAAAAAGAGAAGCTGATAAATGGCATCGTACCAAAGGCCCATTTGTCACTTATGAACAATTTGTTAGTGAGTTTCGAAAAACAATTCATCCCGAAACAAAAAATATGAGGTTGATGGACCAGCTTCGCCAAACCAAAAAACATGTTGGTGAGTCATTTACTGATTTTTACGCGCGTTCTTTGAAGTACCTGAAAGAAATAAATGACTCGTATTCAATAACTGAGAAACTTAATACTTTGAAACATAAGTTGTCTCCTGAATTGCAGCCATTTGTAGTACATATGCAATTCTAGTCTATAAATTATTTTTTAACCATTGTGCTGCGATGGATACTTGTATTAAACCTGTTGTTGAACCTGGATCCGGGGGTGATTTATGGGCGACTGGAAATGTAAAGGTGGACACATCCCGGTCGGTAATTCACGGAACAACGGTTTCTCGAAATTTTAAAAAGGACTGTTTGTTCCAACCTGGTGGTAATCAGGCTTCCTCTGAGTATTACCAGGGACTGCAATTATTGGAGATAATACGTTCCTGTAATTAAACTTTGCCTAACCTACTTAACAGTTTGTCTAGTTCTGGTTCTGTTTCTAACGTACCTAAGGTTGTGACTGTGCCAAAGCAAATGTTGTCAGATACTCCTCCTGCTACTAGTATTAGGCCTTCTGCTGCCCAGTCAGGGGTACGCCACATTGCTCGCGAGCTGGCCATCCTGTTAAGCATTGTTGGGTGCTACATCCCGACTTGAAACCACAATGGGCAACAAATAGACAGAGAAGGTTTTCTCCTGGCCAACGTTCATTGGCCACACTTGATTTTGATCCTACCGTTCCTGACATTACAAAAAAACGAGTAGAGGAAGTTTCGCTGTTGGTCAGAACGTTCCTGGGTCTGGTTTGAATTGCAACCAACCTTTGCCAGACGACCCAAATTTATTATCATGGGATTCGAAACAACAGAAAAAGGTTAAACTTGATTATTTTTTAAACGAAGCAAGTATTCTGCATTAAAGACTGGCCTCGTGAGGATACACAATACACTAGTCTGAGAAAGAAAGAAAAGACAACTGCCCCGACTGGGACTCGAATCCAGGACTTCCCGTTTACTAGCCGGGCGCTCTAACCACTGCACTACCGGGGCGGGTTCTAGCTACAGGCTCTAGCCAAGCTAAATAGCTGTTCAATCTTTCTCAGTGGTGACCTAGAGATCACAAACAAACATACAAGGAGGGAAAGCAACGTTTACCCTTTACCTTGTGATTTGTTTCTTAATTGATTATTTTGATTTACCCTTGTAATTGAGGGCCCAGCAAAACCCATGGCTCGTCCCTGTGGTTATGTTGGTGTCACTATTGGTAATGAAATTGCTGATGCACTGATGGATAATTGATATCTGTTAAGTTTCATCCATGCCAGCCTAAAAGAGGATCTCCTCGATCAGGGCTTTAGATTCTATAAGCAAGAGTATCACATACGCTGCACCGATGGGCGCTGGATAATTTGTCATGGGTTTATTGGTGTGGTATTGCATATTAAAACCAAAACGTTTCGCTACCCATTAATTGTATTGGAGAATTGTGTCCAACTAATAAATTTGGGGGTGAATTTCCTTGAATGGAGTGGTTTAATACCTAACTTTACTACAAATTATTGGTTTTGGAGCCCATACAGTGAATTTTCTTACTCTTTACGCCCTAATCACCTGAGAGAGTTGCCACCTAGTGTGGGGGTTGTGATTACTCAAGAGCAATTGCATCCCTCATTGGTGGATATTCGTGAGAAGGTCGATAAAGTTGAAATCTTGACACTTGAGCAGAAGGAACAACTTAGGGAGCTCCTCCAATTGCTAATCGACCATTTAACCTCAGCTGGCTTCAGAACCAAAAGGTTTGCTACCCATGTTGACAGAATGCTTCAAGCCGGTGTTGTTGTAACCGACGCTTCCAAACACTTCTCTGCGGTCTTCTTGGTACCAAGAAAAGATGGTCGCGATCGTTTGGTTATAAATTATGTCCCAGTTAATAAAAATGTGAAAAAAGACAATTTTCTGCTCCCTCGAATTGAGGATCTTGTCGCCCGCTACGATAAAAGAAATTATCGTAGTACTCTTGATGCAACGGATGCCTATTGGAATGTCCCAATGGATGAAGATAGTAGCAAAATTGCTTCTGTCGTCACCCACGACAACCAGTACCTTTGTTTTTCGGCGATGTTTGGCTTAAACAATTCTGGGGCTAATTTCTGCCGTGCCATGTCCAATTGTCTCGAGCCAATCCGTCATCTAGGAATTTTGGATTAAGTGAATGACTGTGGAATAGCTAACGAGCCATGGGACAGACATTTGACGGCTGCCTTTAAACCATGGAGCACGAAGGAGTAAATTTAAACTTTAAAAAAAAACTGAATTTTGCGTTAAGGAGTTACTTGTTCTTGGCTATTTAGTCGCGGACGAAGGAATAATGCCAAACCGACCAAAACTCATCACATTGCATGCTTTTCCGACCCCGACTACAGTGAAACAGGTGCACCAATTTCTTGGATTGGCATCCTGGTTCAGAAAGTACATTTTCCAGTTTGCGGACCGGGCGAGTAGTCTTACTGACATCCTCCGAGGTCCCGAAAACGAGTTTTAGTGGGGTCAGCGTGAAGAGGAAGCTTTTAATGTCATTAAACGTGCGTTGTTAAGGGCCCAGATGCTTGCTTACCCTGACCCAAAGCGCCCTTGGGCAATATTTTCGGATGCGTCCGCAGGTGGTTTGGGAGCGGTTTTCTGCCAGAAGGCTCCTGATAGCAAACATTTTGTCAATGTCAATATGGCGTCAAAGAAATTGTCTGCAGCAGAACGCAACTACACCGTTTCTGAACGGGTACTTTTAGAATCGATATTTGCACTGAAGAAGTGGCGTTATCTAGTGGAGGGAGGCTGCTTGAGAATTTTTTTTGATCATGCCGCTTTACTTCTAATGAGCATTGCAGGACACCAACGCGGCAGGACTGCTCGCTGGCTGGTATTCCTCTCTGATCTAGAAGTCAAACTCGTTTACCAGCGTTTGTCACATCTGTCCTAGTTTTCTTAATCTAGGGAAAGACATAAACATTGGATTCGAACCTCCTATCCCGGTTGCACAGGACATACCTGTAGACGTGTGGGCTTGTGACCTCACTAGACACTTGCAGTCAGCCATTTCAAGAATACGTCGGATTCGTAAGGCAGACCGTGCCTACATAAACACAGAATTGAATGCTGGTAATCCGAAACCTTTGGAATTTAACCCTGGAGACAAGGTTTGGTTAAGAACACACTATTTGTCCGATAAAAGTAGTTACTTTGCAGCCAAGTTGGCTCCACGATTTGTTGGCCCTTACATCGTAGCCGAAAAGGTGTCACCTTTGGTGTATAAGCTTATTAAGGAGTCAACTGGCTTGCTGTAAAAGTTACCATGATATTAATAACATACGACCTGTTATTTATGAAATTCCTGGAGAGTTTTTGTAGTACGTACGTACATTATTATTTGTCCAACTTGAAAATACACCATTTTTACAGTGAGTTATGGTATTACAACACATTTTTTTTCTCTAGAAACGCAAATTTATTTGTTTTTGCATCTTCC
>JAHWFP010080310.1:101219-124144 GCA_023313725.1 Lithobius niger
TTTTTTTGAATCTGCCCCCCCCCCGCCCCCGATTTTTCACATTTGAATAATTTGTGGCTGAACTCCTTCCCAAATTTTACTAACTTTTTCTCCTGCAGTACAATATATCAAATTAAAGCTGCTGACGTGCCTTTGATTAAGCGACATGTTTCGTCACTTTTACCCTTGTGGTTTGTAATTTTGCAAGCCCTAGTTAAGTCGTCCGTTTAATACCAATACTTTTGAGTCACTTCAGTACCTTTCACTTGGTTATGTGCTAGTTACGGTTTGCTTAGTGGTTATAAATGAAATTTGAAGGAAAGTGCCTCTTTGGTCGTACAACTGATTATTTTTGGTTTTGCTCGTTGAAAATGGTTAGGACCCCTTCCTGATTGTGTCTTTCTTGCATGCTTTATCTTAATACATTACTAGCGGAGTTGCTCCCTTCGCTCGCTCATTCTGTGTAGTCTTGCTACATTCGAGGCGATTTCTTGCTGCAACACTTATGATAGAGACAGACCTTCCACATAAAAAACGATCAAGCAAATTATAAGAGTGTAGAATGTGATATCGGTTATCTCGAGAAAAGGTCAATATTTTGTTCCAAGGAGAAAAGCTAAAAGATCAAGCAATTTATCACAAAAGCGCTGTTCTGATGACAAATGCTGATTTTTGTTCGCTTTGTTCACTCAATCAGCGCAAACATTACCTCAGAAACTTGACTGAATCAATGTAACTACCAAGAACCACACATCACTTGTAATTTGTGTTAGTATACACTTTATGTGGGTTTTCTTGTTTACGTATTTTAAGAATATTGTTCTTTACGTCCTGCTCAGTACAGACTTTTCTATGGGCGTCTTATCACTTAACGAAGGTGAAAGGTGAAAGATTGCGAGAGCAAAGCGAGACACACATTGAAAAGTTGTAGTTTACATGGAAATCGCTCGTCTTGCTTGCTTAGTCCACGCACTGCCGTGCTGCAGAAACACGAATGTTTCCGTGCTTCAGAATTCAAGAAAATGACGCCCTTTTAAATCCAGATCTATGGGTCTGTTTTTTTCCATTCATCAAGTCAGTTGATTCACATTCAGGTCCACCCATCCTTCCATCCATCCATCCTTCCTTCCACCCTTCCTTCCTTCCACCCTTCCTTCCATCCATTCTTCAATCGTTCCTTCCATCCTACCTTCCATTCATCATTTCTTCCTTCTTTCCTTCCATCCTTCCTTTCATCATTCCATTCTCACATCCTTTCTTCCTCTTTTCACTCCTTTAATCCATTCTTAAATCAGTCCTTCCTTTCATCCATCCTTCCTTCCTTTTTATCATTCTTCCTTCTATCTTTCCATTCATCATTTCTTCCTTCCTTCCTTCCTTCCTTCCTTCTATCCACCCATCCAACCTTCCTTCCTTCCTTCCATCCTTCCTTTGATCAATCCATCCTTTCTTCTATCCTTCCATCCATCCATCCATCCATTTTTCCTTCTATCCTTCCTTCCATCCATCCATCCATCCATTTTTCCTTCTATCCTTCCTTCCATCCATCCATCCTTTCTTCCTTTTTTCATCCTTCGCTTCATCCTTCCATCCTACATTCCATTCATACGTCCTTCCTACCATCCATTCTTAATTCGTTCCATCCTTCCATCCATCATTTTTTCATTCCTTCCTTCCTTCCATCCTTCCTTCCATCCATCCATTCATCCTTCCATTCTCACATCCTTTCTTCCTCTTTTCCATCGTTCCATCCATTCTTAATTTGTTCCTTCCTTTCATCCATCCTTCCATCCTTTTTTTATCCTTCCATCCATCTTTCCATTCAATATTTCTTCCTTCCTTCCTTCCATTCTTCAGAAACACGAATGTTTGACACCGTTTTAAGACCAATTAATTGTTTTGATTTTTCCCTGCATCAAGTCAGTTAGCATAAAACAAATTTTAAGATGTATATGTGATGTGTTGCAAAATTCGTCGTCCGTGCACCGTTTTCCAGATCATCTCTCTTTGCTCGAGAAGGTTTTCATGAACAAACTATGACGTCATTTACGAACCTCATGACGTCATGAACAAACATCACGCGGGTAAAAAAAAACTTTGACGTTATTTTTTCATGTTCTTTCGCTTATTTGAGGGTGATAATATCAAGTTACAGTGATGAAAACAAGCCTATTAAAAGCGAAATATAATTATCTTTCGTTTGGTCCTACTCCCATCTTTGTAGGTGCTTTGGTTCCATATGAGTAGAGGTACAAACACGCACGCACGCGCACGCACGCACACACATCGTATGATTTTAATTATGTAGATGGTTCCCCCTTACCCCCCCCCCCCCCCCCACCCCTGCACTGTTAGGTATCTAAAAGGCATGGTGAATGAGACTCCAAGTGATACAAAACTTAATACGTGTCAACATAGGTTTCTTAGGGAATACTAATACTGCGCCTGCCAAAGTTACGGAATAAGTAGTTTAAGAAAAAATTTTTATCAGAGATTAGACAATAGACTGGTGGCCATGAGGACGGGCTGTCTCTAAGTTGTTGCTGCAGCACTTCGTGAGGGTTCTGTGCGCTTAGTTTACGTCATTCGTAGTCCGCCCCCAGATTAATAATGCGTGTGACCTTTAAATTCAATCTGGCCATAACTTTCATGTTAGTTAGCCATGGAGGCCCCTCTTCGTTTTCACCAGAGTCTTTTCTTGGTTGACACGAGGCCTATTTCCACCCCATTAACAGTCGCGAAAGTAGTGGTTCCCTATCGCGATTCAGTTGTACAATTGACCAACGATTTTATTTTTCAATTAGCTGCTTGGGCGTACGATACGACGCCCGGTGTTAGCTGAAGCAGGCTTTAAAATTCATTCATTACCTTTTGCCACTGTAATTCTTACATTTTATCGTTGTTGGACACAATTTCCGTTTTTTGTTCATTTAATTTGATTTAAACTCTGCCCCGCCCGATTGTTTGATTTTGCTGCAACCAACGATGTAATTTTGTAATCATTTCCTATTTCCAATCCCCCTTGGGCGTCTCTTTATGAAGCACAGAATAAATGACGCTATTGCAACATTACATCCCACCGAGTATGCGTTAATATCACTACGTATTGCCAGTGAATATATTTATTTTCCTTTTTTTCGTTTACATTCGTCATTTTTGTTATGACTGGTGCACGACTAAGTTAATTTTACCAGCCTCGCTAAAAACAAATTTGACGAAACGGTTGCGTGTTTGGCTACCTATAAACCTGACTTTTTTGCCGTTACTGAGACATGGTTTTCCCCACAACAATCTACTGCTGTATACCCTGGTTATTCTCTTGTCGCTAGGCAAGATAAAATTGGCCACTACATTGGTGGGACCGCCCTTTTTGCAGCTAACCATTTGAATACAGTTTAACTCTCATTTGACCTACCATATGAAAGTTTTTCCGGTGTTCTGCTAAACGTAAATAATTCCTTCTTTACTGTGTGTGTAATTTATAGGTCACCAAACTCTCTGGCCGAAAACAACCTTAGGTTGCTCGAGTTATTGAAATTGTTACCCAAACAGCACCTTTTGATTTTCGGTGATTTTAATTATCGTTAACGTTTTAAAAAGCCAGCAAGTGCACATGTATACAATAAAATGCGACGTTTCGGGATTTATCATCCCGTTGTCAAGCAAAAAATATATTTTATAGCATAAGCTACAGGTCACAAGATACACTTAAATGGTTTCCCATTTTAAAGAAAAGAAAGCCAGAGCAATAAAAGGTAAAAAAATATAAAAAGTTAAAAAAGATAAAAAGTGAAGCCTAGTCAGCGCAAAAGCTGAACTGATATGACCTCTCCCTACATTACAAATACATTAGAGCGGGGGAAAAATTGGAGGGGAACCACGCAAACGGGCAGAAGAGCGGCGCAACGATGCGCTAGCAGCGGTAATCAGAGAGCCAAGGGAAGCACGAGCTAAGTGTGGTTGGCGTACAGCCCTATTACGGAGTATGGGCCTACGCCTAACAGAAGAACGTGACGTTGGGGTAGAGGACGAAACATAAGCGTGGGAAGACGTAGGCTGCACCAACGTCTATGTCGAGTGAGGTAGCAGGACTGACAGGTGTAGATTGAGCAGGGAAAGAAACGTCCATACCAGTAGGGGACTGGAAGTAACGGTGGTTGGCGTTTCCGGCAGTGGCAGTCGTTGAGCCGCAGTAAACATGGTACCGAGTCCTGTAGTGGTGACATCGCTGGAGGAAACGCAGTCGGTACTAAGTGGAGGGATGTCCTCCAAAGTAGAATCCGGGAGAGGCAAAAGTAAGGCGGCTTCAACAGGGGAGGGTGCAGCAATCGCTGGTGTGGGGGTGGAATCAGAGGATCTACTCGATGGAGGCAGGTGGGAAGGCTGGGGCATCGAAGAAAGTGCCCGAAACTCAGAGGAAAATAGTCAACGCCGTTTATGCCCTCCACGAACACCACATCTGTTGAAGCATGGGCCATAGAGGTACAGGGGTCAAACAAAATATACGCTCTCCTGTCTTCATTATAACCTAAATAAACTCTGGGGGCACCAGTGGGGCCCAGGTAGCCAGAGCGCTGTAACGGACGGAGGTGTACGTAGCACAGGCACCCAAAACGGCTCAACTTATTGCCATCTGGTACCTGTCCTGACCAAGCTTGTACGGAAGAATGTCATCTAATAAGACACGGGTAGCTATTCGGTTATGAACCGTTGCCGCTTCTGTCACGGCAAAATTCCAGAAACTTTCAGGTAACGAAGCATCATGGAGTAGGATCCTAGCGATGTTTTAAGCCTTAAATTAATTCGCTCACTTATGCTGTTCTGTTGAGGTGTGCGTGGGACAATGACCGAATGTACAGTGCCGTTTAGCGAGAGGAAGGATTGGAGTTTGTTAGATTGGTACATCAGGGCGCCATCTATAACTAGACGGCCGAGCGTCCTGCCAGTCTCTGCCTGCCTCCTCCTTATCTCGGTAATGAGAAGATCACAAATCTGTGATTTGGTGGCTATAGGCCAGGCGAAAACACGTCTGGTGCCTATGTCCACAACGAAAAAAACTATTGTCGAGCCGTCCAAAGCAGGTACGGCGCTTAAGTGGCACTCATCAGCCAAATCATCCTGGCATTTTGTGCAAAGGCGCTTTATTCATAATAGGGGGAGTGAGGTTTGCGGCGAGATTTTGTGCATAAGCACACATCGCACGTTATAGTAGGCTTACCAGTTAGGTTAGGTCCGATTAAAGTGCCGCACATAAGCATAATTTATCTAGGGGGGGCATGGCCCATTTGCCTGTGAAACATATTAACTTTTAAAGCGGTGACAAAATCTGTCTGTGGGCTTAGGGGCGGCGTGACTCTACTAAAATCTAGACGGACCTGAGTCACATCGTCCTCTGGTTCAACAGTATGGCTGGGCATCGCTATCTCAGAACAGAACAACGTACAATTAGCGTAGGCAATTGCAGATTGCGAGGGGCGGTCAGTATAACCGTACAATATGTGCGTAAGACCATGTGCTCGTGCTACCCGCAATTCTCTATGCACTGTCGCCCCCATCACATCAAAGGATTCATCCACTAAAAGGCTTACGTTAAAAGATGGTTCCTTCGTTCCCCATACATGATTAAGGTATGTGGGTGTTTCCTATTTCGAACGTATACACCATTGGATCTTACATTCGAGTTTAGGCCTGAATTTATGAGTCGGGAAGCTGACTATAGGTTTTTAGATGCCGAAGGCATCTCTACGACATTTTTTAGTATAACATTATACCTCAGTGGACGACCATTTCTATCGTGTCCCCTGACACGAAGGTCTCCCACCAAAACACCAGTAGCGGTAACACCGTTTGCAGCTAGGGCTCTTCTTACTCTAGGACACTTAGTTCTATCAATATTCTTATAGCAAGGGCCAACAATGATTAGGAAGCTCCCGTGTCGTGTCCGAAGGTCAACAGGTGGTCAGAGGACCCTCTATCACTGTGGCAATACTTAATGTTAGTGTTTACATACGTATTTCCGTGAAGGATTGTGCTAGAGTCCTGAATATTACTGGCACATGGCCCTAGTGCAAAGGCTTGATGGTTTTGACACAAGAATGGTATCTGGTCAGAGTTATTCCATTGTTGGGTTTGTCCAGGAGGTTGAATACATTGATTTGTAGGGTACGCCAAGTTTGTTGAGCGTTGTGGATTTTGACGGGCATTTCGGTTATTTTCGATGCCTGTCGCAATGGTCGAGTGGTTCGGCCCTCTGGTGGTGTGGAGGGGCAGCTTTTCTGCACGTGCCCAAATCCTTGACACAGGAGGCACCCGGGCCCTTGGGTCTGTCTTTGGGGTCAAGACGATCACAGGAATCCAAACTCGAGCAGTACAAACATCCACGTTTATTGCGTTTTTCCTGGTTTTGAGGGTTGGTGGCATTTACAGGGTGGCGTGATATTGAATTTGGTCCCTGTACACGTGCAGGACGAGAACAATATACTTGATTACCATGCTCCATCGACGAATTGTAAAATACTCGTGAGGGAAATGGCTCTGATGAGCGAGCGTGTTGAGGTCTTAGTGAGACATAGTCAAATGGCTGTTCGTCCAAACGGTTTTGTGTCTGATGTAACGAGTGGAGTTTTTGCACGTAATGAGCATTCAATTCCTCCAGATTGGCAAAGTTGAGGCTATCTACTAATTCAGCTTGTAAATTGGTGAGGTCTAGAGCCCTTCCAGAGCGAAGTAACGATTCTCGAGCTACTTGTAGGGCTGGGTGTTTTACCCCTCGCAGTATCCAGGTACAGGCCTGGGCATCTGTTATTGGGTATCCTGTAGCTAGTAGTTCTTACATTAAACTCCTACCACGACGTATACAAGATGTCACGTCTTCGGTACGGGACATTTGAATGTTCATAATGTCTTTCAGATGGTACATTTGGTTAAAGGGGTCTACTCTGGCGAAATCTGCTAGAAGTCGTTCCCATACCAATGTCTCTCTTCGGACGTTGTGAAAAGATACGCCTAATTGTGGAGACATGGTCTTCAGCAGCATCAGACAACATTCTGAATTGGGTAATCTCTTCAGGAGTTGCGTTGCCGCATCGGGGCAATCTTGCTCTAAAACGTTGGGTAACCTACGTTTCTCTTCGGCCAAGCACGTAAACATTGCTCGCCAATGCTTGAACGTTTCCGCACCATACAGAATGGGTATTCTCTTGTAGTTGATGGCGGAGTGGTGGGTGCATCGTGGTTTTTCGACCTAAAGTGGTGTCCATCGTTGGTTTTCCATGGCTATAGGACTCGTGGCTCGTTGTACGAATTTTCGGTCTGGTGCGTGTCAAAAGTCTCATTAAGCTGGAATCTTCTCCTGGGTCTGGAAGTCTTCTCTCGATGACAGGGGCTCCTATTTGCTGCTGGGCCTTTTCTCCCTTTGCCCGCTACATAGCTAGCGTAGTCCGCCATACTGCTACCATAATGTCGTAAGATGTTACTACGACGATGTCGCGCCACAGCCTAATGGTCCAAATCAGATGCATTGTGGACTCGACGCAGGTGTGGAGGGCTATCGCGGTTCATTCTGTCTTAAACCAAGACCTTCAGGTAGGCAGAGCGTGGGATCCTGGACCCACGAAACCAGCGAAATATCTCGTTGCCCTTGGCGGAGCAACGTACACCTCGAAACGAGGCCAGGTGAATCTTTTGCTAGGTGAGATAAGTAGTAATGTAGCGTTGCGGCCCTTTGGACATTGTTTCTTTCTAACTGACGACAGAAACGCTAATGATCCTTCTCACGTGTCTTTAGTGAAGAATGGTATAGTGAGATTAGAACTGGCATTTGCGAGTATATTACCCCAAAACGTTACCGTGCTAACCCTGGGAGAACACGAAGCTATTTTCGAGATTGACGAAAGAAGAAACGTGCTGTCAACGAATGAACACCTTAGAAATCAATGCCATTTTGAGACCTATGTGCGCCACGTTCCTCGGAACCTTTCCAGCAAATCACGTGCCAAATTTATGTGGTTGGTATGTCGTAAACCTGGACACTTGCGACCAACCCGGAAGGCACTGGGTCGGCTTGGGACCTACAAAATATTTTGATCCCTACGGCTAGCTACCCTTGTTATATTCTATCATAGATTATTTAAATACTAATAGTTCTACTAAATGGTGGCGTAATGTAACTCAGTTTCAAGAATACAACACCAGCGTCTGTAGACATTACTGTACTTATTACATATTGATGAGATGTAACAGATATTCACCCGATACTATTGTCAAGGCTCTTAAAGCCGTTAAAACTCCAGATCAGTATGTATACAACTTTGTAAAGGACCTGTAATTGGGTCGGTAATGATAATAAAACACTGTGTTAAATGTCAACATGACTTGTGTTTGTTTTTATTTCCGTTTTTAGGACGCAAACATTAGGTCACCCCTCCTTCCTTTTTTTTGTCTATGCTGCAAGCTATATAAGTGCCGGGGTGTTGACGTTGTTCATCCTCAGACCTTGTGTTTTTATGCTTACTTATTTTCTCTGGCAGGTAATCCAAAATGGTTCACAGGTGCGATGAGTGAGATAAGATGTATACAACAACGAGAGGTCTGTGTAACCATCGTGCACGAGTGCATTCGCCTAGGAATCACGTTTGTGATACTGGCAGAAGTTGCTTTATGTCCAGCATCACCCTACGGAGGCATAGACGGCGCCACCTGATCACCTATGCTACCTGTCGTTTAACCTTTGAAACTGAAGACGATTTTGTACAGCACAATGCTCACGTCATTCTTCCATTCCACAAGACAGTGTAGGTCCTTTACACGTTCGAGCATCAGCCTTCAGAAACTTTTTCCAGCGATATGTTTATGAAGAGTCTACATCATCGCTGGACGTTGAGGCCTGTTTTCATTCGTTCCGATTTTACTTGGAGCAGTTGTTTGCCGTATTACAAGGAAGGCATATGCAATTTAAATTCATACTATGTTTGACTCTACTGTTAAAAAAGCCAGGATTGGAAGAAGAATTAACGACCTTGTCTATTTAACTTTGCAGTACGGCGTAAATTGTTCTTTAACTCGAAGACATACAAACTCAACTCGACTTGGCCATTTCTAAAATACTACACCAACTAGACATTTTTTATCAACACGGGTCTGGCTGGGTTGTATCTAAAATTATACGGTGCGACGTCCATGTAGGCAAGTACACACCCCATGCAGGGGGGTGCAGTTGTCTTATTGAACGATTACCTTAAGAACAAGAAGGCCATAATTACCGTAAAGTGTTTTGATAGCAAATGCTTTTTATAGTGTTTTGGCTGGACTTCACCCCACTCCGCATAATCATAGCAGAGTCGAACATTATGCTCGGTACGAAGGTACGCTTAATTTAAATGGAATCAGTTTCCATACACCAGTGGACCAAATACCGAGGTTTGAAGCTCAAAACAATCTCTCGATTTGCCTGTACGGTTATGAGGACAAAAACATTTTTCCCATTCATATCACCAAACGAACGGATTGCACCGAGGTGAAGCTACTTTTAGTCCAGGGGCAGCACTATCGTTACGTCAAAGACTTTAATCGTCTGACACGTTCTGACAATAACAAATACGTATGTCCATATTGTATTTCATCATTCCGTAGCGTCGAAAGGTTACACGAACACTTGACTATTTATAAAACGTACTCACCTCAACACACGGTCATGCCTAAAAAAGCTGAAATGTCATTTACGAGATATGACAATCAGTTACGTCATCCGTACGTGATGTATTCAGATTTCGAGGCTATCTTACCCCCTGTAGACACCTGTCATACCGATCCTGCGAGTTCTTTTACTCTTAAGACGCAGGCGCACATTCCTTTCGGGTAGGCGTAAGTCATTATTGGACCTAATGGTGACATTCACTTGAAACGTGTGTACAGCGGTGAAGATTGCATCGAAGACTTTTTCAAGGTTGGTGAGCACGAATACGATGTCATTAAATACATTAAATCGCAGATTATTCCTATGTCATTAACCAATATTGATAACAGAGTCTTTAACGAGGCAACTCACTGTTCTATTTGCGACAAACCATTTGTAAACGACCCATTCAATCCTAAAGTACGCGATCACTGCCATATGTCTGGTGTTTTCAGGGGTGCTGCTCATAACAAATGCAACCTCTATTATCAATACAAGGACGAGTTTTTCATTGTAATGCATAATTTGAAGTCGTACGACCAACATTTTCTAGTAAGGGGTTTGAAGTATTTTATTAACGTTAATTTTTCTGTTACTCCACAAAACAGCGAACGTTTCACCGCTCTTAAGATTGGAGCCTTCAAATTTATGGACTCCTTTTTGTTTATGTCGTCATCGCTAGCTACTTTGGTGGACACGTAGCCATGTTCCCCGTTTTGGAAAACCTATTTCCAAACACGCACCAGTTGCTGAAACAAAACGGTGTTTATATGTTGTACGAATACATTACAGGATTCCATGAGGAAACACAGCTGCCTCCCAAAGATGCTTTCTTTTCTAGTTTAACAAACAGTAACATTTCTGATGAGGAATATTCCTATGATCACACCGTTTGGGAGGCAACTGGCTGTACTACACTAGGTTCCTATCACGATTTGTATGTTTTGACTGACGTTGCTTTACTGGCTGACTGTTTCGAAAGTTTCAGAGGTATTTGCATGAAACAATGCTAGCTGGATATTTGTCACTTTTATACCTTGCCCGGATTGAGTTGGCAAGCTGCGCTGCGCATGACGGGTGTTAAGTTAGAACTACTCACTAGCGTAGATATGTACAATTTTGTAAGTAGCGGTATAAGAGGTGGTTTTTCCATTATCCCTAAGAGGTACGCCAAAGGAAGCAATCCGCTTTTAGAAGGCTTTGATCCGTCCAAACCGATCGTCTACATACTTTACTTGGATGCTACAAATCTGTATAGGTTTTACTTCAGTAAGCCTCTGCCGTTTTCAGGTTTCAGGTGGTTGACCGAGGAAGAGCTAGCGTCCTTCAATGTAACGAATATACCCGAGGACAGCACCACGGGTTACATCCTTCAGGTGGATTTGGACTACCTCGAGACGCTACACGGTTCACACTCGGATTATCCCCTGGCTGCAGAAAACATCTAGGTCACCCGAGAAATTTTCTCACCTTTCAACACGGAGCTGGCTCCGTCTTCCATCACGACGTGCTGTAAACTCATACCTCATTTGGGGCCTCGCAAGGACTACATCTGCTACCATAAGAATCTCGCCTATTACTTGAGACATGGTATGATTTTGATTAGTCTCAGGATAGAGGTTGAGACACCCAACGTTTATGCAGACATGAAAGATGCCTTACATTTGTTTGACACTAATAACTATTCTACTGATCATCCGTTGTATAGTGTGCAAAATAAAAAGGTCTTGGGTACGTTTAAGGACAAGACAGGTGGATTACCTATTTCGGAATTTGCAGATCTAAGATCGAAAATGTATTCGTTCAAATGTGCCGGTAATGTTAAAAAAGTTGGAAAAGGAATAAAGACGAATGTATTAAGAGATACTGTGACGTATGACGATTATCGAACCTGTTTAACCGACCACACAACCTTTTCTTACAATCAGGTAACTATCCGTAATTACAAACACGAATTGTTCACCGTGTTACAGAATAAGGTTGGACTCGCATGTTACGATTCGAAACGCTTTGTACTTAATGATGGCATTCACACGGTTTCTTACTTTCACCATTCTACTAGACAACCTACTTAAACAAACGTTGTTCCTTGTGTAAATATGTGTAAATACTATTTCATCTGTACATAGATTCTCCATTACGATTTCAATAAACACTGTCAACCACCTTTCCTGAGTCATTGTTTCGTTTTCTCTTTATTGATGTATACACTGTAATGCTTGGTTATGACATGTATGGGTATAGACAACCATACGAGGGTCTATAGACACCATTATTTTGCTTCCCATGCATTTTTTGAATCATCCTTGGGGCAACGCCATCGTGGATCAGAACTGATGCTTTACCACCTGTCACGTCACTTCCCTTTCAGCGCCTCATCCCCCCCCCTTTCAGCGCCATTTTGCTTCCCCACCATCTTTGATGCAACCGGTGGCCGCAGCCATCTTGGACCGGAAGTTACGTCATCGTGACGTCATACCACCTGTGACGTCACTTCCCTTTCAGCGCCATTTTGCTTCCCCACCATCTTTGACGCAGCCTGTGGCTGCAGCCATCTTGGACCGGAAGTGACATCATCATGACGTCACATCACCTGTGACGTCACTTCCGTTTAGGGCCGTAACGCTATATTACTACTGAGATAGCCAAAGAAGCTTAGGAGCGTTGTGTAGAAAGAAGTAGAAATATATTTAGTCCATTAGGTTTATTGACGTGTCGAGCGGGGGGACCAGTACCACGGCTTACAGTCACTCTTCGTCCTTCCTTCACTTTAAGTCATAACACTGGAAAATGGCACAACCTATGATAGAGGCAGGAACGTACCCTCGCAGTAAGCTTGAGCCTGTCTACACGTAGGTGACGTAAAAGCTAAGTCCGCTTGAAGGAAGTAGCATAGGCCTACCCGGTAACTTTAGGGTTAGCCATTGTGAAGAGTAAAAACTCAATGTCATACCCGTTGTAAAGAGATGGTGGAAAGATATAGAAAAGAAAAGAAGGGGGAAGAGGATGCTGCAATACGGGGTAATTGGTCGGTACAATGAGGGGCCAACAATACAGGCACTGCCAAACAGCAGTAAACAGGCAGCTATACAACTGTAACAAAGAATAAGTGCATAGATTAAGAAGGTGATAATATAAATTGGACCATTGTTAGAGAGAGGGAGGCAACAACAATGGCTTTGGCCAAAGACTTACAATTAAAGTTTCATTGCGTTGTTAGACTCTCCAGCACTAGGCAAGCTGGTGAATGCTCGCATAAACGCCGACTTCCTTGATCAGTTCTTCACAGGGACTCCATTCCAGTGGCGCATCAAAGGGAGTATTGATAGAGAGGGGAGGAGACAATAATATTGCCAATAAGGCTGCAAGGAGGGTAGATACTCCCACAGCAATGGAGGGGGGGGGTAACGTGTGGAGTATCTACCTTCCTTACAGCCTTATTGGCAATATTATTCTCTCCTCCCCTCTCTATTAATACTCCCTTTGATGCGCCGCTGGAATGGAGTCATTTGTATAAAGCAACTAAGCCTAAGATGTGCAACCAATATCAAACGTGTAAGCTAAACTTGGATTCTGTACCAATCATTATTAACTTCAGGGAAAGGTTTGATATTGAGCATTTCATGCTCGTTTTGATCACCTAACGAACCCAAAAAGGTTTCCATGCAACAGAATGCTTTAGGATAGGTTGTGTTGCTAGCAACAGAACAGTATCTTGTACCCAACGTGATGTTGCACCGGAGGCTGCTTTTTAACAGCAAGAGAACAACATTTAATAAAACCGACTCGCTCTTGGGGCCGTGCAGCTGGTATCACCAATACGCGTTAAAAAAAGAAACGAACGTTTTTTAACCCCTATTGGTGATGCTGCTTTGACACGCAGATTTGTTTTTCCCCGTATTGAAGAAAAAAAAGTGTTGATGCGCCCCATAATTATGGATATGGGCACTTTTGAGAACAGAGGGTTTTTTCCCGACCTAATGTACAGATGTACATATGGGGCGCAAAAACTGCCTTGAGGTTAATATAAACGGTTTTTCTTATGCCGGGTTGATCTTTTCCCACTGTGCCATACTATGATACAAGGTGGTCCATAAAAAACTGACGATCCAAAATTTTCTAAGTCCAACTTTTCTAGTTAGCACCCCTCAAAACCGGGAGAGACAGAAATCAAATCTAATGAAACGGGACGATTTTTCGTCTCCTGGTTCTGAAGGACGCTAACTTAAAAAGTTGGAATTTTGGGTAGTCAGTTTTTTGTGGACTATCGTGTACTGCATAAACCGGATCATTTCAGCGTGCATTGAGGCTTAAGGGGACCCTGAACGACGAATCAAGAACATCCCAGAGGGTAATTCTGTCACCTAACGAACAGTATACCAGTTGAAATGGTGGATGGTCACTGACGGGACTTGTAGCCTAGAAGGCAGTGTGACCCGTAAAGGGTTAGGCATGAAAAAAAATGTAGATATACTGCAGAGCACATCAAATAGGAGTGACATGCAGACATGAATGGCACTTAAGGTCAACACCTGCAGTATACTTTCACATTTTTAGCATTTAGAATTGTACACTAAGTGCCATGAGATGTGGTAGAGGCTAGTGTTTTGTACTGTTTGCTCCTTACAGGAGCTATTTGGTTCACAACTAAAGGGTTTGCCAATTGTAATCACCGGTTATGTGCCCTTTTTCTGAAAACAGGTAACCTATATGGGAAATGGCCCGCCATACATTTTTGATGCACCACTGCACTCCTTACCTAGACATCAGTTTTATCACAAATCAATAGTTAGGCTCTCACTTTAAATCAACAAAACACTTACAAGCACTGCTTAAATTAGTTAAAAGTAACGCAAATCCATACTCTTCCTTATGATGCGCAAGCCTTCCATTCTGCAGCAATTAACAAACACAAGGCTGGCCCAGAAAAAAAACAACATTTAAATTTTTAGCAAAATCTAAAACGGTTTTCTATTTTGATGTGATTTTTTTCCCAAGGGGATGATCGGAACAATTTTCTTGACCCAAATCCAGCTCTGAATCTGGATTGGCATGGACTGCCCTCCATAGCTCGTTTCGCAGTCTTGCTTCATAGTGAAATTAGCTGAAAATATTTGCAACACTGAAATGCAAGCAGTAATACTACATTTTTGGGATGTTGCACTTGTTTATGTATTCTGTAATATTTAACCGAATTAAAATTTATGATTTTGTCGTGCAGTTCTCAGACATAGATCATTACTCCAGCAGACAGCGTTTTGCGAATTTTTCCATGGCTCCTAACATTCTATTCTTTTGTTACCTCAGATTAAGCTTAGCTGTTATAAGAACAAGTGAATAGATGAAAATGTATGTTATTGCTTATACCATGTGGACACAATATTTTTTTAAAGAAACATGGGTTAGTCAGCCGTAAATGAAAACATAAACATGAAAACATTTCCAAAAAGTCTATTTTGTTTATACAACAAACATTCATTATCAATACAGTAGTAATTGGCACATTTTATTTGTTAAGTAGAAGCGTTAATCATCATAATATATCATGGCAGCACGAGAGCTACATTAAGTTGCATTCAGCTGCATTAGGCTTGTGATTACTGTGTAGAAAAATATGATTCAACTTTAACAGTAACAGTCATGGGGGAAAGGTATGAAGTTACTTCTGTCATAAACATATAGCCAAAATCTGCACTCCAATGAGCTTAAAAATTTATCACTGTTACTAAGTCATTTAGCCTTTATTAATACTGGTCCATTACAACAAGCAGACTTACGATAACATTTCTAACGTCATTATTGTAACTGACACCAAACACATTACTACAAATACTTTGCTAAACAAAACATAATTAATAAATACTAAAATTCATTTCAAAGAATACAATTATAATACTATGAACAACAATAAAGAACCTAAAAAAATCTTGGTTTAAATGAAAACCATAACCGTATAAACATTTCGTTACAACTATGACTCAGTTTAAACTTTCACTTCGGGGATTTATACTAAAGCTATGCCAAAGACCATGATAGTGTTCAAATTTTTCATAAGCTGTACATCAGGACGTGTTCTTTTATGCACAAGCAAAGTAGTCTAAGCCAGAACTACCTTTAGTTCATGTACCACGTGAGAACAAATCCAAACCCTATAGCAAGTTCAGAAGAAATTTAAAATATTGTTGATATTTTCCACTGCCACTACATAAACCTATGTAATATAATTTAGGTTGCTAATTAATCTGATTAAGTTTTGTTTAGTTTGTGTTATTTTCACTACTGCAACTTACTCAGCAGTTTTGTGGTTATATTGATTTCAAGGTTTGTTTGAATAAGTTCAGTGTATTCTCTGAAGTTCACTATTTCTCTGACAGCTCAACACTGAGCAGACAAACACTTTATCAGTTTCATTGCTTGCACATTAGCCTTTCTGGAGGCGTAGTAACAAATGTTATATGATCATATTATACTTATTACAAATATAGTCTTAAAGGCAAACGTGACACCTGAACTTTCTTATTTAAGAAAGTACTGAAACAAAACGTGCACACAGCATTTTAACTGAAGCAACGCGAAAACAAAACTGGTGAATGCCAAGGTTGTGCAGAATTATGAAAGCAGCACAATACCACTAATTAAGCTGTAGGGCTCAATGTTACAAACCTCAATTTTTTTAAGTTTGTGATGCAGTCACACCGCAACTTATCAGTTTAGTCAAAATATTGTATTCAGGCCAAGTTACTGTGTCCTGTGCTGCACTCAAACCTGCCCAGAAACGTCTTGATACAGTTCTAGTTTAACTTTTACCAATATGCAAATATATACATTTGGTTTGCGAACCCATCATACAGAGCACCATTAAAGAATTAGCAGATTTATTGGGAAGAAATATGCACTACCACCACTGAAGAAAAAATATTTTCAATTGACCTTCTTTTAAATTTTCGGTGACTAGTCCTTACATCTTCTTCAGAAAAAAAACCACACAAACGCACTGATTTCTGAAAAACTCACACGCCAAATGCCATCACACGTTACGTCAGTTAGACTTTACTATCTCGAACCTAAGAAAAAACTCCTCTCCTTTTCTTGACCCAGACGAGCTCTCTAACCTGGAGAATCAGCTCGTTCATAAATGTTCCAAAATCGATACTGAAACCAGAGAACGTCAATCATAATGGAATCCTTCCTCCCAAGTACGTCAACATGTTTGTGCACTATACTATTAGTGACCTCTCCTTTTCACACCCACTCCACCACACCCCTTCCCCCAATTATCCCGATCCTGTCCACTTCATGCAGGAGTAGTGTCAATCGTTTGAGTGACTTTCGTCCCAGGAGTGATACGTCTACCTCCCCTTTGCACTCTTACCAACCCCAACCCTTCCTTTCCATACATCCCCCCCTCCCCGACCGTTGATGATTTGAAACTTGCAGGCAAAACTGCTTCGTTTCTCTGCAAGCAACTTAGGTAGAGCCAATTATCTGAACCGGCCAAATATGATTTCACCCCAAGAACATAAATTAAGAAGGCTGAAGAACGAAGAGACTTAAGTCTACAGCAACTCTTGTTCCTCCCCCTCCTTGCTGCAAGGAAACTCAACCACAAAGTTGATGTAGCTAAACTTTAACCCAAAGAAGAGGCCTCTCTGCCATTTCTGTTTGCATATATAAAATTGTGCAAACCAGGCAACCCTTTACGATTGATACCTACACCAAGATTGATCCCATTCGACCTGCGGGTGGATTCCTCTCAGTGAGGTTGAAAAAGTACATCTGGGGCACACATTTACTAAAAATACCAACGAACTTCTCAAGAGGATCAAGGATTCACATGTCACAGAGAACCACCAATTTGTTTCCTTCGAAGTAGTCGCGCTGTTCTCCATCCTCCCTCACCACCTGATTCTACAGATGTTTGACGGAATGATGAAGCGGAGATGCAATGGACAAAGAACTACAAAAAAAACATTTTGGCTACCATCTACATCATCTGCGATCAACACACATACTCCTGTGATACATATACTCATGGGATATTCCTGTTTGTCGCTACTCGCAGAACTGGTCCTACAGCTTGTAGACTTGATTATAACCAACCTATACCCCAACATGCTTATCTGGAAAAGGTACATGGACGATCTGTTTGCCTCGCCCTTTAAAGAAGACCTCAAGTTGATTCACGTAGCTTCTAATGAGTGGAATCCAGCCATCAGATAGACCTACAAGGAGGATAAATATCGCACCCTACCTTTCTAGGATGTGTAATTCACCAAAGAGGACAATCACATTTCCTAAGAACTGCATCAAAAACCTTTCCACACTACGAGAGGACTTCCTTTTCTTTCTATACATTCTCGTTACGTGCTCACAGCCCTACTGTTGAATGAACTCCGCCGCATCATTGAACATTCCTTGGACCCACACACTGCCAAAAAGTACCTGGCCAAGGCCAAGACCTTGTTCCTCCATAGGGGTTTTCCCGCTAGTTTGATCAACGTTCAGAACAAAAGATCTTGGCATAACATGAGAAGGGAAGACGCGAACGGTGATCCAAGACATGAAGGGCCTCATGAAGTTACGACTAACCTTACTGGCCGAAGTGATGACATTCACCGAGTGCTACATGAACATGGTGTAAAATGCTTTAACCGCTATTCACCAAGTTTAAAAAAGTTGCCGAGATCCAATCATCCTCCTGAAATGGAAACCTTCCCCAGCCGTACCAATTCCATCCTGTTCCATGCCCCAAACCCCCTTCCGAACCTACTTCCCGTCGTCCACCTCCTCCTCAGTCCTCCCCCTATTCCTTGTGTCGACACTGCAGTAGTGAACCCCGAGTTAAGTCCTCCTCTGTACACTAGCAATCGCTCCGAAAAGTAGTGTAAAGTTATGTGCCCTGCAAAAGATGCACAACGTTCTATATCAATGAGACAAAATGGAAGCTCCAAGTCAGGCTGAAGAACACTTCAGTGCCACCAGAAGGGGAAGACACACTAAATGGCATTGCATAATACCATCATCGGACACGGCACCCCATAGCTTGCGATGAGATAGTGTTACTGAAATCTAAAACACATTATAGACCACACCTCAGGGCCTTAGAATATTTGGCAAATAAAAGATTCTCACGACAGCATGTGCCTCAGATGAACCTGACTGGTTCTTACTACGAAGATATGGAGGACATTATTAGGCCGAAGCTTATCCCCAAGCTTAGCTGAAAGTGAGGCTTCACTCCACGTTCAGTCTCAAATCAGTGGTCGATGCTTCTACACGACGTTCTTGGAAGCTTCTACACGAAGTTTACAAATTGCTAATACCGACATGCAAGTTTTTCCGAAACTAGTGCATTAGTGCAGTGTTTTTGCTGAAGAAATGACTGGTCACCGAATATTTAAGAAAAAGACAATTTAAGATTTACTTTTCTACAATTGTGACAGTGTTTATTCTTCGCAATAATGTCCAAATACTACCATATTATGACCGCCATTTACTGAATTAGCCGATTTAATACAGTTAAGTTGAACAAGAGATGGATTTGAATACATCTAACCTTGCAACATATTTTAAAACAGGTTTATATCAAATTTTAAAATAATAGCTTTATCATCGTACTTTGAATTACAGTCAAAATTCACCACAGTAGAAAAAAAACATTGTACAAATTTTCGACAGGCATATCGACTCACGATGTTATGGCTTCATCAGGCGAAACTTCAAACGCTGCTTACTATAATGATTTTGCTTACTACTTACAAATGATTTTGGAAATCTTTTTTTACGTTTGTGGCACAGTGAGATGAAAAGCAAGCAGTGATATTGTAAATAATGGAGGCTACAGTACGTCAACGCGTATGTTCAAATTATTCCGACACCTTAGTGCGGTAGGACTATGTAAACTTATAGTAAACAGTGTTTGAAGTTTTGCCTAATGCTAAGACAGGAGGACTAATAACATTATGAGTCGATATGCCTGTCGAAAATTTGCACAATTCGTTTCGTTTTTGTTTTCCTTTTAAATTTGAGTGTTTTTTTTTCTACTATACGATAACAGTCAATAAAATTTCTGAAACTACATTATCATCAAATACAACTCTTGCTGAAAATTCACTGTCACGAGGTAGAAAAATACAACAAGAGAACCGTTGGTAAATTCAATCCAGCCATGGCATTTCAGTCACAGAAAATTTAAATAGGGCAAAGTAAAAAATAAAGGAATACAAGGCTGCAATGATAGAAAATTTCTGCAGTAAAGGATTACAGCAATTCAAAGTTAGTACTACTATAGCTGTTTGATACCAATCCTAGTATCTGGACTACGGGAATCGGCATTGGTTCGAATGGGTTTGTGATATCGGTCGAATGTTTTTTTTTTTAATTTCACCAAAAATAATCCAAATTAGCCTTTATTGTGCCGAAGTTAACTTCAATCAGTGTTTAAAATCTAGGAATAAAACTCGACAACAATCAAGTATATCACTTAAAATCATGGTTATGTACTTGTCGAAAATCTAGTATACCGTAAGAGTAAACTAATTTACTTGTATCTTCCGGTTACCTTCATCCAACTTAATTTTATATGATACTATACAGCAAGCTAGTCCACTGTCATTTGTGCTGGTGTAAACCAGCTAGTCCGTCAAGGAGCATTACTGTAATTACAGGCTTACGTCAAAACCAATAATACGAATTTATGTGGATTTTTAAAAAACTAATTCGCTTTCGAATTTTGGTAATTAGTAGCTTCTAAGGCTGTGTGGAGGGCCTTACATCTGCTGTCATCGGTTGTAGTATTTGATAACTGCAACACTACAAAACAATTTTAACACATCATATATCATTTTAATTGTTTTTCAAAAGCTGCCCAGTGACGTTAATGCCAAGTATGTCTGTTAGCTTTTTTAAGCTTTTTTTTTAGCTAAAGCATGCAAACATTAAACTGACTCTGGTAGAGACCACTCGCTCTCGAAATCTCTTAGACCATTCACTAGGCGTAAAACTTGAGCATTAACTGCTGTCTTTTTTCCTTTTTCGGGATTAATGTCTGCAAAACACCTAAAACAACAAAGATCAATAATAAAAATTAAGTAACTGGACCAAAAATAGAATCGATGAACTAAAATCAGCCAACATGTGGTAATCTGGTAAGACAAAACAAGCAGCAACAACACGAAAAATATAAATCATGTTAAGCCTAACATACCGTACTGGCCCGAATGTAAGACGGTATTGTTTTTCGAATTTGTTCCCAACTGCATCTTTGTAATATTTGCGTTCAAATCCATTACTCGGCCAAATTTTGACCAATTTTGCAGTTTGAATACACCATCCAAATAGTCTTTTCGAGAGCTGCCCATTGGTGTTAATGAGAAGTCAGTAGCTCAAGTAGTTTTTGAATTATGTAGCAAACTAACATATAACCAAAAGTGGACCTTAAGAAAAATAGTTGGCTCGACTATAATAGTAACTATGGTACTAACTATATTGGTAATACAGGCACTGGCAGAATCTTGGGTGAAAGTTGTTCACCTTATAATCGTACCCGTATATTTGTCTTGAATATATGAACCCAAATAGACAATTGGTATTATATTCGAGTCGTCTACAATCGGGCCAGTACGGTACCGTAAATCGCCCTTTTAGGAAAAGGCGAAGGAAAAGGTTTATTAACCCTTTAACGGTAACTATGACATCCTACCATTTTTTTAAGTCCCTCTGTCAGTTGTGGGATTCGAACCGGTACTCCGTTGGTTTGGAGATGACGACGCTAACCACTGGGCTGTGCTTATCTGCTATGCTCGTGGTCCCCGGGTACCCCTCACATAACTTGGGTGCGCATTTGGACTCTGTTTTTTTCGCTGACTTGTCTGCTGTAGCCTTATGGCAACACAGTCGGCAAAGGGGAAATGTACTTAGGCTTCTAAAATTCCTTCTACCAGTCGCTGTTGTGATCGATGTTACACACTGGCTTGGGGGTAGAGGGCAGCAGTGTGGATCCTACTCCTTAGCCCGAAGGGTTGATGGAAGAGGGAAACAGGACGAACCGTATTTTGTTAAGGGATGGCCCAGAACCAAGGGCTACCCTTTTGCTTGACTATGGCGTGAGGCACAGGTTAATTGTCTTGTTGAGCGGTCCGAGCAGTGAGAGAAATTCGGCCCGCGAAATTTAAGCAACTGTGCTATACGTTCCTCAGTTTGAAAAGTTTGAGGACCCCTGGTGTAGTGCACGGACAAGGCAGAGTGTTCTTTTGGGTTTGTCGCCAATGATGTTTGTCGGGGCTAGATTGATGATTGGCTCCGAGGGTTCCTAGGGTTTCTGTGTCTTATCACGAAATCCGGAGGCTTCAGATGGATGAATTTGCAGCTGTCAAAGAAGAAGCATTATGCAGGGGTCGCTTGCGACAGCTTGCAATTTCACTGCTTCGAGGGCTTGCAGCTAGTGATGTTAAGAACACTGTCTTTCTTGTGACATGATTGATGTGGCAGGTTTTAATTGGATCGTAAGTTTTTTTTATAAGAGATTCAAGAACTAGTGGGAGGTCCCATTGAGGAAAAATCCGATAAATGGAGGGCCATTCAACTTCGAATGATTTTAGCAGTGTCAAGATGCGAAAATCTTCAAGAAGATGTGTGTTTCGTGTCGCTTTGAAGACTGAATTAGCGGGGTAGACGAGGAAGGTGGAACTGAGTCCATCTTTGAAGAAGTCTGAAGAAGACTAGAAGTTCCTGGATAGGAGGTTGATTAACTTTTCGGTTGCACCAATGAAACCATCGTTTCCAATGACTGTCGTAGAGTCTGTTAGTTGAGTCCCTGATCACTTTGCTGGCAATTCTAGCGGCCTCAAAAAGTCCTGCCTTTTTGAAGAGTCTGACGATAGTAGCCACCAGCGCAGGTGTAAGATTCAGGTGTAAGATTCTGGGGTTCGGGTGGAGTTTGGTTCCCTTTTGATGTGTTAGTAGATCCGTAAGATTGGGAAGTACTCTTGGAAGTTATATGAGGAAATTTAGAAGTTGGGGAAAACTATGCAGCTGCTGGCCAATTTGGTACCATCCGAAGGAAGAGTCCTTGGGTTTGTTCCATCTTCAGGAGGACTACTGGCAGAAGTTTGAACGGGGGGAAAAGGTAAGCGTAAAGGTTCTTTCAAGGAATGTTACGGCGTCCACTGCGCAGGCGTGTTCATCTGGGAGCTAGTTGATGAATTGGGAAAGTTTGGCATTGTACCTCGTGGTGAATAGGTCGATCATTGGTTTGCCCCAGATGTTGAAGAGA